>CM021101.1:394659859-394677259 GCA_007115665.2 Sequoiadendron giganteum | reverse complement strand
TTGATGATTTAATAAATCAAATA
Organism: Sequoiadendron giganteum; assembly: GCA_007115665.2. NCBI lineage: Eukaryota > Viridiplantae > Streptophyta > Pinopsida > Cupressales > Cupressaceae > Sequoiadendron > Sequoiadendron giganteum. The sequence continues at coordinate 394,677,236 of CM021101.1, read as the reverse complement.
AATTGATTTATTATGCAAGTTGCAAAATCTAGAGGATTGGAGTGATTAGGACTAGGATTAATCATGATTTGATTAGTTTAGATGAAGATTAGATGATTTGGTAATTTTGACTTAGATTTTAGGATTTATTTAAATCAAAGTTGAAAGGAAAATGATTTTAGATTTAATTAAATAAAAATGATTTATTTAACTAAGGAGAATGATGTTAGATTAAATCAAATAAAGATTAATTTATTTAATTTAAGGATATGACTTTGGAGATTTAATTAAATAAAGTGAATTATTTAATTAAAAGAGGGATGATCAGATTAATTAAACAAAATGATTTATTTAATTAATAGAGAATGACTTAATCAGATAAATAGTGATTTATTCAATTAAGGGATGAAAGGTGATGACAAGTTGAGAAGGTGATTCAGGACGAAACGATGTTAGTAATCAGGATCAAGCGTGTCGGTATATTTTCCATGTCTACATATTCAAAGTTATTTTAGTATTTTACATTAAAATATTTCTTTCTATTATTTCACATGTTAGGAGGGTGATCCCACAATACTAGTTTACAATTTTTGGCTAGACTGGACATTGGACTGAATTTTTTTAACTAAATCTTCACTTTCGGGCACCTATAGCTGCTAAATCATGAGGAATTTGAAGATGATGCAAACTAGTGATTTATGACATTTTGTTTGTAGATTCTAAATATATATTTTTAATTTTTTTAATTTTATAGCATTTATTTTCCCATCTCCTTCAAAAACTAGTTTTTATCAGTAAACACCATTTTTAAAGAGTGGTGCTCACCGTAAACAACAGAACATTTTTTCTATGAAGGATAAAATTCTTTTTTTTTTTGAATTTAGCTTTGTAACTACGATATCTAACAAGTTCATTTGGTTTCATAGTATTTTATTGCATATTTTTTTCTTAATCAAGTTTTGAAGTCAAACCAATTACAATTTAGACATAGGCGGATGGTAAACAACACAAATTTTTTTGGATGTATTGAAATTCAATTTTTTTACTGGATCAAGGACATCAATACCTAGCCCGAACATATTTTTCAGAATTTTTTTTGATGATCTACTATTTTTCCACATGTGCATAATAGAGAGCTTGATTTCTGGTGAAAAACCTATGTTTAATTAAACTAAAAAAATACATAATAAAACCAAAATATATTAAAATTATATTCGATGGATAGCTTGTTCTGAGAACTACCATCATCCAATTGGGTCTGTAAAGTTTCCTCCATTTTCATCCTCAACCCAAGCTTTGAAAGGCAAGATTTTGCAAAAAATTGGTAGAAGAGGGACAAAAAAGGGGGGTTCTAGTGAACCCCTAAAGTGCTTTCCCTCCGAAAATGTATTTTCCTTCCTCAAACTAATCGTAAACCAATTTTGTGGGATCACCCAAGAATATGTTATTATAGCTTTGGATGATCAAGAGAATACTCGACAATGTCAATTTCCCTTATCAATTGATCTAAATCAAACAAGAGATGAAATTCAAATTATAGATGGTAATTTTCTAACTATTAAATATGTTGATTCATTAAATGAAATATTTTTGAGTTCCTATTTCTAACTATTTTTATATACTTAATAAAATAAATAGCAGATAGAATTTATGGAACTCAACTATTGATGCTCAGTGTTATCCTTGATCAAACATTTCAACAAACCATTTTGGGTAATTAAGAATGTTAATATTACTTAGATTAAGTATGTATTGTACTATTACACTTAGCACTTTATCTATGTTGATTTATTAAATGAACATATCATTGCAACTTTAGATGATCAATAAAAAACCAGGCAACATAGGTTACCACTTTCTATTGATCTTAACCAAACACCAACAACAATATAAGCAATGCAAAATGCAAATTGGAGATGGTAAAGAAATTATGAAATTATTTTCCAACAATTTTGAATGTTTTATCTTTAAATTAATTTAATAAATAAATTATGTAATTTATAGGTTTTGATGACATTGTAATGGAGGACCGTGATCAACATTATTATGGATAATCAATACAATTTATTGTACTTCCAATTTTTTGATAGTATATTAAGTACTTAATTCTAAATTGATGGTTGGGGAGGAAAGAGATCATTTGAGTGTGTGAGTTCAATTACCTTCCCCTTTGACAGTTGGAGCTTGGAGGAAGTAGCTTGCAGATTCAAGATAGAGACAACATTTGTATATTGTACTTTTTATTTACATAGTATATGTACAAAATTGGCCCATTGGTCTAATTATACTTAATATAATTATAATTGAGGTTCATATTTGTTGACACATTGTATTATTAATTATTAATTGATTCAATGTTTATACTATTTTATGTACTACTAAGATTACTTAGTTAATATTTCATTGACTTATTTTTTTATTATGTATACTTACATTCATAGTTATGAGGTATGTTTGTAGTTACTATTAAAATTAAAATATTTTTTATATATACAATTCAAGGTATTCTAGAACTATTGGTTTTACACCTTATTTTGTGGTTTATGACACGAAGGCCATAATGCTTCTTCATATTAAGATTACATCATCATGCATTTTCCTTTGTAATGCAAGGCCTTAATACTAACCATGCAAATAATTTGGTGACCTATTCAACTCAAGGAAACTCTATATGATTTATAGCTGCAACAAAAATGTAAATAAAAATAATAGCCCTTTGGACACATAAGTTTGTAGTGTATGCTTAAGGATTTATTAAGAAAACTCAAAGGACTTTGTTAATTAATTATACTTATTTAATTACTTTGAGAACACATACAATAAGGAAATACATATATATTTTATTTACTAGACAACATACTTTAATTCACTTAGTCTTGTAACATATTCCTACGAATCAAGAATGCATGTCAACTCACCATGCCTTGTCAACACAATCCCTTTAGATGAATTTTTTTCCTATTTTATTTTTTAGAAAAATAAGAGACAATAATACTTCCTTGAAAAAGGTATAAAATTTCAAGCCAAAAATAAATCCAAACCTTTCTCCCCCTTCACTTACTCCACCACTTATACAATTTTCTCATTTAGAAATTTCATCCAAATAAATTATTATGAATTTTTTTTGTCATTATTACTTTGAATATGTATTTATTATAATTATGAAATAATCATTCTTTTCTAGCTTAATGAGATGGTCATTAATTTTTTTTTACAATATGAGCTATTTCCCATTAGTATAACAAGTCCCAAGTATATCAAAGCATTCAAGAGCTAGGAGGCAAATTGATTATAAGAAGGGTAGGAGACACTTTTTCCCTAGAAGCTATAACCTTTGTTATAAATACAACCATATTTAGTGATACTAGAAAACTATAGGCTCAATATATAAGATGATAAATGAGAAAAAATGAGAGAGGTACTCTTGAAAACATAAATATTTAAAGTCAAGAAACATTTCCAAAATAATTTGTACTAATATTGATGTGTCATAAAGTGAAGATGCATTTCTTAAAGAGAATAGTGATTTAAGGGAATAATTATAGATATCTAGTAAGTCAAGAGAGACACTTATAAATAATGTTAGTGCACATATTGGGTGATTGATAAATAACATTTTTCAAGAGAGACACTTATAAATAATGTTAGTGCAAATATTGGGTGATTGATAAATAACATTTTCAAGGTGAGCGTACAAAATTTATTAAGGATAGTAGACGCTAAATGGGAATATCACAATAATATCTAAAAATGCATCAATCATATATAAGAAAGAGTTCTTGCCTTGAATAAAGGTGTACAATAAATATCTTCCTAAAGTTACAATAATAAAAATAGTTTATATGAATGCTAATATGACCTAGCATCCAATACTCGTACTTCATTTATCTTTTAGGCTTTGAATCACTCTATGATGTATTTTCTTACATTAGCTAAGTAATAATTAAACTTAAGAAAAGAGAAGAAAAATTTGGCATGTTAGTTGATCAAGGAATACCTCCTTTATTTGATTCAAATAATAAAATAGATCCTTTGTATTTGGAAAGGTGATTTATAGTGATAGATTTTGTTCAATCTGTGTTGGAGGAAGAGAAAATTGACCCTACTCTATTTAGTGTGAGGCCAAATAAAATTCTTAAGCTAGAGGTAGGGGTGGAAAATTTTATCAAAAATGCAAGGATAAATGTATATAGGTGAGTTTTTTTTATTCTTTATCTCGCCATATCTCTATGTTTATTTTTGAATAAAATATTCATATTTTATATTTGTCTTACTAAAATATTTATGCTTAATGACAAATATAAATTTGATTGACAAGAAACCATAAAATAATAAACTATAAAGCTATCAACATGACCACTAGAAAGATGGTAGATTTCTCGAGTTGCATTTTCTAGGTGATGGTGTAATGAATGACAAGATGAATGTATGACAAGAGGTAGAGGGTAATATTTTAACATTGATATGCTATGATTTTTCACAATAGGGTAATATGATACTTTGATTAGGAATGCAAGGCTATTAGGTACTTTTAGTTGCTAAATAGGTGATCATTAAGTTAATTATGGAGGATTAGTGCTATATAAGGAGTAGAGACTTTCTCATTTAGCAAAACACACTTAATTTAAGTGACATGAAATATAAGGGTCTTGAGAATTACATTGATTTATGCCTATTGATATTTGAGTTTGTAGGAAGTTCCTATGGTGCAAGTATACAATAATCATTCATATGATGGTATGAATGGTTTCACCCTTTTCCCTCTCTATAGCTACATATATGGGGGTAAGTGGTCATAACTATGGTCTAGGCCAATGAAGCCTTCAAAGATCACACAATATAATTAGAAAAACTATTCCATGTCATGTAGATGATTGAATAGAATGGATTTAATGCATTTATTGTCAACTTTATAGTGATTTTTGTACTTTTGTGGTGATTACTATCCTCCATTTGTAGGATTAGAATGTGTTTGGGGATAGCAAGAATAATTATGAGTATCACCCTATTTTGTGTCCTTATATGGTCTTAAGTTAATTTTAATTAGGTAATTAATCCCTACTTGTTGGAGATCTTGTACCCAAGAGGCACTTTTATAAGTGTTAATTGCATTAAAATATTAGATTGTAGCAACAGTTCACAAATGCTAATCATCTATGTGAGATGAACATTTTCACTCTTCTATAAGTAGAATGTTTGTACTTTGTGCAAAGGGCTAGTTAGAAGATCCATAAAAATTGTAATAAACTCCATTCCTAAGAAATTGAACGCATTACTAGTTTGTGTCAAATATGTATTTTATCAAGTATACTTACTTTCCTTTTTGGAAATTTTGTGTAAGACATGGTTTTATTTCAATGATTCCAATTGTCTCTATTGCCTCATTATTTTATTTAGGATATATATATTTTTGGACACAATTTTTTTGTATTGTTGTTAATGTCATGTTAGCTGGTGTTTAAGAAATTCCATAAAAAAATTGTTAAGGATTTATCTTAATAAGAAACCTCTAAATACCTTAACATATGAAGTTATAAATGTAGGAAAAGGACTACTAAGTAGAATCTAAATATTTTGGTTTAAGAGGTAATTAATACTCTAAGTGTCATAAGACAAGACCATGTAAATTAGGTTACTCAAATATGTTAGATGAATGAATGGTCTATGTTATTTTTCTATTTGATATTTGACTTGGTGCATATTAATAGGAATTGATCTAAGATATTTATAACCACCTAATATATTTTGCAGATGAAAATCATGATGAAAGTAATTTACTTAAGTTATTAATCTACATTGCATGTAATGATGTAAAATATTAGTAATTTTTTAAAATATTTTATCTTCTACTTATGAATCATAGATCTAAACTTCTATATTTTAGAATTTACCCTTATTATCTTGTGGATAGGTAACACAATAGAGACTAGTAATATCTAAATTGGGTTTATAATTGTATTAGAAATGTAGATACCGAAAATTGGTCTAGGTCTGCGAGTACCACTTTCGACATAATTTTCTAATGTCCATGGTCATGATTAAATAATGTTTATTATTTAATTACCTTTTCTAAATACATATTTCTTCTTTTAATTAAATACCCCTTTTAATTAATTCATATGACCTTTATTCAACTTGATTAATTAAATAAATCATATTTATTTAATTATGTCGCTAACTAATTAATTCCTCCTTCTTAAATAAATAATTTATTATTTAATTACCCCCTTTATCATATTTCAACTATAATTAAATATTTATTATCTAATTATTCATTTAACCCTTTTCAAAAAGTCAATTAAATAAATTACATTATTTATTTAATTAAATCTTTCATTTTCGAATGTTGAATTAAATTAACATTTAATTCATCATTTAAATTATTTATGTCACATTATTCTATGAATCAGTTGACTAATCATTCACTCACCTTCTGACTCGAGATCTATTTTTAGTTCTCCAATTATCTCCGAATTCAACACCTGTTTTTCTCTGCAAGAAGACTCTCTGTCACAACTAGTCAGTTAACTAGTTCTAACTCATGTGCATGAATTCATTTATTAATTAAATATATTTATTTAATTAATTAATTATATTATGCATTTGAATGAATTATTCTTCGAGTTCTAACTTTGTCTTTGACATTCAAAGTCTATTTCTTCTATTTTCGAAGACTCTTAACTGAAGATTAAGATCTTGAACTCTTGTTCTTCCTGTTTTCAAACAGTCTTGACACAAGATTAAGTTATCATTATAACTTAATATTTATCCTACAGTCTTTTATGACTCATCTTCTAACTCACATTCTATCTGACACAGAACTCACATTGCATGACATTCGTCAATCTCATCCGTCAATCTCTTTTTCAATTTGAGTCAATCGTTCGAAAACCCAAAATCTATAAAATGGCCTGTCATTATCATTATTCTTCCTCCCGAAATCATACACTTTTGAGAAGAAACTTATCTTTTATATTTTTCTTAGACATTCAACAAGGTTATGCTTGCATCAATACTGAAAATATGAGGGCAAGAATACTAAAAAGGAAAAATGGAGAAGGGAAATCGAGATAATTCGAAGGAGTGGACGCATATTCGGTGAGATTGTTTCATTGTAGTTGTTATTGTTGTTCATTTTTACTCATTCTTTTTTGTTTGATCTAGATTAATATTGGTTAGATTAGGATTAACATCGTCTATTCTAGTTGCAGATAGATTCCAGATCTTATTTCTAATGTTACATTTGGTGAACCCGACGTGAAGCATGCTTCAAATTTGTGCAACATATTTTTGTCTTTCCATTTTTTGTTTTGCAGGAATCGTATGGCACACCGCATCTGTTCAAATCAACGATGCATCCGTAACAACGAGCCGCATCTATTAAAGCGATGCATATGTCATTCCGCACCGCATCCGCGACATCCTAAACCGCATCCAACTATCAACATTTCACTTCACGCCCGACTGTCAACACGAACCACATCCGTAAAATCAACTTTGAGTCGCATTTGTGGCTTGAAACATCGTATCTGACTGGTAAATATTTTTCACTTTTTTATTAACTTTCATACATCCGCGTTTTCTTTTTTCATTTTTGTGTGATTTCATTTTTCGCTAATGTTTGTTTGCAGCTGTGTTAAGGGGGAATAACCTAGTTTTTTGCAAGAGGAAGCATAGAAGACAATAAAAACCAAAGACATATTTTTCTGCAGGACGAAAGTCAAAGACAAGAACAATGAACTACTGATTAGTTTGCATGCAGGACCTAATTCCTTTGTTTTAATTTTATTTAGCAAGCTTTTTGTTTGGTAGATAGATAATTGTCATTTGGAATAAAAAGAATTAGTGTTTGCTTTGTCTGGTGCAAAAGCACATATTTGTCACCCTTTACGATTCAATATATCAGAGTATCATCTCCCCTTGTGCAGTCATGTGATCCTAGGTGTAAGAGAAATGGTTACTGACTCTAGAACTTGGGCCTGTCTTGGTGGGAAAAAGTACTCACCCCAAGACGAATCAGATCGGTAACACGCTTTAGCCAGCGATTTCCACCGGGTATATAAAAATGGATTTCTGGGAGAAACCCCAAAAATCACGCTCACTATTTTGATGAGAAGGGTAGAAATGGTCTCTCACTGAGCTGAATAGTGCCACACAAATGGAATGCCCTTACTAAATACCATGTTGTAGTTTTTTCAAAATCCTACCTATTTGCTGGTGCAGCAGGGTCGGCCCTGTGAAGCCATCTTACATTTTTACGGTTTATGTGTGGAGATGAGATGTATGTCATGGGAGTTTCATGGGTACAATAGCTTGGCTGCCCCATATAAGTGAGTGTCCTGGAGAGGAGCCAGTGGGGTCAAGCTACTAGTCATCCGCCATGAATATGCGTAGCTAGATTTATCCAAGTAAGAACTTAGCAAGTATTGTCCAAAAAGCCTAGGTTGTAATTGTTCTCGGATTTTAATAGATCTATCACTACAAAACTGAAAACACATTGATTTATGTGCTTGATTTTGCTATATTCATCAAAAACTTGATCAACAAAAATGGATTCAGTCAAAACAACTTTCAGAAAACTGCAATTATCAACAAAGTGAGTCGCAACTGTCATTTTTAACACTGCATTTGTCTTAGCGAGTCGCAATTGTTAGGGGAAACGCTGCATGTGTCTGTCAAAAAAGTTCATTTTCACAGTCTAGATATTATGATCCACAACTGTCAAATTTTGAGTCGCATGTGTATATGCAAGCCGCATCTGTAAAACAAAAAGCCACATGTGTGTCTATCATAAATTTAGGTTTACGGAGTCCATATTCTGAGTCGCATATGATCCGGTGAGTCGCATCTGTCATAACAAAAACCGCATCTGTCAAAGGTCAAAACTGTCTATCAAACATCTGAAACAAGGTTTTAGTCAAATCACTGCATACATATTGTAAACCACATCTGTCAAAAATTAGAACCGCATCTGATAGGTGAACCACATTTGACTATCAATAGAAAACTTCAAAAAAACCGCAAACTGAGTCTGAAACATTACTGTCATTTTTTGCTTCTGCTTCTAAAGATCAACCTTGGAAAAAAACTGGAAATTTTTTACTCAAAACCTTGCATTATTAGGTGTTATATACGTCCTAGTCATAGTCATCCTAAGTTGCATGCATATAGATACTTCCTAGGAAATTGCATATAGTCGAATAGAACAACTTTCCACGTTATTGGATGCGTTCATGTTCTGATTTTTCCTCATCATTGAACCTAGCACTTTCGTCCTATTAGTGAATCTTTTCAGCTCAACAGTCTAGTTTGGGAAATTCACCTTGTTAATTGTCCTTGTCCTACAATCAGGTTCCTTGGTCAAACACAAATCAGTGCATGCATTTATTCCATAGGTGGTAGGTTATTCATATTTTAGAATCATTTACTGTCATAGTCTACTTGAGATTTTTCATATCATCCATCCTACCATACGTCATCTTAGTATACATCATTTTAAAAGTCTTTAGCAACATCCTTTATTTTTAAAAAATTCAAAAAAAAACATAGAGATAGGTCATATCAGTTTTTAGATATAGTTTGCATTACCCCATTTTGAGCAACTTTTCATGGTCGAAACAAGGTCTCAAAAGAAACATAAAGCAATGTTAGACCCTAACGAATTTGTCAATCCTTTCGGAAATCAACCATCAAGGAGTGAGAGACTGCACAAACCCTTGCTTGAAAAACACGTCACTAGAGACACACATGGAAAAATATTTGTTGAAGACATAGACGTCGTTGTACAAGATCATGAATTTGCATCTTTTATGGATGAGTGTTTGGCAAATGATCCCCAACGCTATCTAGAAAAGTTGCTAGTAGAAGGTGCCACACTACCACCAGGATTTGATGTTCATACTTTGAAAACGCCGTCTATTCAACCAACACAAACTACAATGTCAAGTGTTTCTATTCCTCAAATTACCGCAGCGATATCAACTGGCATACCGACTCAACATCACCAATTGTAAGCACAATCACTTTTAGTGTCACACAAGGTTTACAATTTACTATGGGAGCAACTTCATCCAACCCCTTTGGCACCAACACTACTGGTAAGAGATCCAAAGTCGGCACAAGGATTCCTATACAATATCAGAACATTCAGATAGGAAATATTCCCAATCCAAATCAGAACACTCAGATGGGAAATATTCCCAATCCAAATCAGAACATTCAAACAGGAAATATCCCTAATCCGAATCAGAACATTCTAACAGGATATATTCCCTCGCCAAATCACAACCCGTCATAGAACATGGAATTTCAAAACACCTACATTGATCCAAACAACACGAACAACATGTCCTTGACACAAGTAGATGTTCTCCAAAACCAAATGCAAATGCTTCAACAACAGATGGACAACATGTCTATGTCAGGCAAACGAACTATCTCAATGCAAGATCTATGTCCATGTCCTTTCGATAAAGCACTTTACATGACACCTTTCCCCCATGGGTACATTATACCGAATTTTCCAAAGTATAATGGGAGGAAAAATCCTTTGGAACACATTAGAGAATTCTCAACAGCATGCATGGACATATCGAAAGACCCCACATACTTGATGAGACTATTTCTGCGAACCCTTATCGAGATAGCACTGGAATGGTTTTCTAAATTACCATATGGCATACGATCCTGGGGTGAATTAGCTGAGAAGTTTGTCTAACACTTCGCCTTTAACATAGATAATGAAATAACCATAGCAACCTTGTGTCACACAACACAAGAAGATGGTGAGACTTTCACCACTTTCTTCTAGAGATGGAGAAGTCTAGCTAGCAAATGTCTAGTTGAAATACCAGAAAAGCAAAAAGTCACGATATTCCTTGAAAACATTAGTCCAAAATTGAGAAGTGACTTAAGGGTACATTGTTGTACTTCATTCCTAGACTTGGTACAAAAGGGAATCATCCTTGAAAAATGAGGCCTTATAGACAAAGGAGAAATTAAGGTACCAAGCAGAAATCCAGTGGTTCAACATCAAAACGCACCCAATGATAGGAATAAATTCTGGTCTAGAAATAAAAATGTTACAAATGATGGCATTGTTGATGCTAAAAACATACATACGGGACCAGTTATCACACTTAGAGGTTACAACTCCAATCAAGACATGACTAATAGTCCAGATCAAACAGCCAATTATGTCCAAAATTCACAGCAACAACGACCACAAAGGAGATTTCCTACATGTGAATTTACCCCTTTAGGACAACTGATCGAGACAATTTTCAAAGAGCTGATTAAACATAATCTCATCAAACCTTTGGAACCAAGAGAGTATGATCCTGGATAGTTTAAACCTTCATGGTGGGACGATAACGCTTTTTGTGACTATCATCGAACAAAAGGACACAACCTACAACAACGTCACCAACTGAAGAATATTATACAAGACTTTGTTGAAAATGGAACCATAGAGGTCAATGGGCAGAAAGATACCAAGAGCAGTGATCATAAGTCTTCATCAACCCTTTACATGACCACACAAAAGGAAAAACCTCCAGTTCAAAAACCAAGAATTCTCCGACAGCCAATTACGCAAACACCAAGTATGACTATGGAAAAGGAAAGATCGTATATAACCTTCAAGCTGCAAATGAACATTTCGATACCATCACCATTAAGAAGTATCCTGAATGTGCTGTGAACACACGCAGAACAAATATCACTATTCCAGGTCCTTCTTTTGAGCCACCTACATAGTTTTCAAAGTCTAGATACAATCTCCTTGATCAACTAAGCAAAACCCCCACACAAATATCCATTTTGGAACTGTTGACTTTATCACCTGAGCATCGAGCCATTCTTGAAAAAGCCTTACAGAACATGACTATCCCTACGGACTTAGATGTCAATCGTTTCAAAGAAATGGTAGGATATTTAACCAACTCCCATCATGCCACATTTTCCTAACAAGACTATTCGACAGAAAAGACCGATCATAACGACCCATTACATCTTGAATTCCTGGTCCATCAAACCAAAGTCAAATGAGTCTTGGTAGATGGAGGAGCAAGTTTGAACCTGTGTACCCTAAAATTTGTTAAGGCATTAGGATTCTCAAAAGAATGCATAGATACCTCTAAGAGTATAGTCATCAAGGCTTACGATGATGAGGAAAGATCATCCAAAGGAGTTGTCACACTCCCTATCAGAATTGGCTCATTAGTTATGAACACCAGCTTCCAAGTCTTGGATCTCACCCTTCTGTATAACCTATTGTTAGGTAGACCTTGGATACACGCAATGAAAGCCGTACCTTCCACATATCACCAATGTCTTAAATTCCCGCATAATGGCACCAAGATGACAATTGATGGTGATCCAAATCCTTTTCAATACTATACAAGCCTAAGGGAAATTCCACAACGACAGGTACCCGTTAATCAAGAAGCGCCATCATCATCCACTTTATCCCTATACATTGATCCATCACATCTTACCAAATCCGTTTCATTCAAACCACCATCATCCACTACTAAGGCCGAGATCCAAGACAAGAGTTGTGGAGAATACAACATGAAGGCATCCTATTGTGTCAGTCAATTGATTCCACCTAAGGCATATGGCTTACCCATGGTAGATAGAAGATAGTCAGTAGTCACATTTCATGTTCCCCCTACAATGACATTGACCAAATGGGGAGATTTGAGTGAAGAGGTTGTGGACCAAAGTGATATTACCTCCTGGTTGTATCAGGAAGACAATGAATACCCCTCATTGTCTATTCAAATAGCTAAGGATCAATATGGAAAAGGCTTTAAGATAATGCAAAGCGAAGGCTATGATGGACATAGTGGGTTAGGACTATATCAAAATGAAAGGACGGAACTAATCATTGTCTCACCACGATCGAAATACTTAGGGCTAGGGTTTCAACCGCTTAGAATTGGTTTTCCTAGCACTTTGTCACCATTTCAAGAGGAAGTGAGTGCTTACGCAGACATCGAGACATCTCACAAACCACTTCCCCTAGTTTACGATGAATCCCCTAACTCAAGCGACTGTGAATGGGATTTCGTTTCCTCTACCAGTACCATGAACCTAGATACTCTATTTGGAGAACTTAACCTCAAGGTTAAATCCTTACCAAAGTCATCTAGTCCCTGTAATCATAAACACTTGTCCAAAGAAGAATGGCTTAAGCACTATTATTGGGAAACCCTTGTTCATGTATCTTGGGCACCTGACGTACTATCTTCTGATGACTTAGCCCTTACAATAGTCCCACATCAGAGTTTACCTACCCATAGGAAAAAGAACAAGAAGGAGTTAGTCCAAAAAATTTGTGACCATGTCAACCACTCTATATTCACCTTGTCGGCTTCCACCTTTGATAACTCTGATGATGACATGCCACTCATATATCCTAAACTTATCGACTGGGATCAACAAGGTACACCCATCTTAGACACTTTCAAGAATGACGAAGCATTAGTTGAGTTCATGGGACTTCGAGAAGGCATACCTAGAGGGGATCATAAAGCTGGTTTTACCATAGACTTGGATGACAATGCATATTTTGGGGAGTCTATTTACACCTCTAGTTGCAAAAATGAGAATAAAAAGAAAGAAGATGAAAATGAGAAAAATGATGAGTCCCTAGGTGAAAACCAAAAGGCGCCTTTGGACCAAGAAACAGTCAAAATAAAGGATGTATCTGAGGGCGAAAACCTCTCTGAGGCACCCAAAGATAGAGGTTTAAATATTCTCCCCGTTGAACAGGAAAAGTCACTGATGCTAATAGAAGAGTCTGTTGAAGTCAACATAGGTACAGAAGAGAATCCTCGGATAGTATATTTTGCAGCTTCTTTAATAGAGATAGAAAAACAAGAGTTTCAGGACTTCTTCACAAAGAGACAGATAAACTTTGCATGATCATATGCAGACATGCCTGGGCTGGATCCAGACCTAATATTGCACCATTTACCACTATAGCTAGGTATTAAGCCAGTCAAACATAAGTTAAGGAAAATGCATCCACAAATTGCTCTACTGGTCAAAGGAGAACTTAAGAAACTCTTGGATGTAGGATTCATAAGGACCATAGACTATGTAGACTAGATATCAAATCTTGTACTAGTGACTAAACCAATTGGGGGCATCTGCATTTGCATAGACTTTAGAGACATCAACAAGGCATGTCCTAAGGATGACTTCCCTTTGCCAAACATAGACATGATAGTAGATCTTACAGTAGGATACGAGATGCTATCCCTCATGGATGGTTTATCTGGATATAACAAAATCAAAATCGCAGTTGAAGACCAACACAAGACAACTTTCACGTGTCCATGGGGCACATACTATTGGAATGTTATGCTTTTTGGGCTTAAGAACGCAGGAGCTACCTATCAACGGGAAATGACTACTATTTTCCATGACTTTATACATACTCTCATGGAGGATTATGTAGATGAAATTATAGCTAAATCAGAAACAAGGGCAGATCATTTGAAGGTTCTAGACAAGATATTTTAGAGGCTAGAGAATTACAACGTTAGACTAAATCCGAAGAAATGTGTCTTTGGAGTTAAAACAAGGAAACTTATAGGGTATATCATTTCTAGAAGAGGCATTGAAGTAGATCCAGAGAAGGTAAGAGCTATCATAGAAATGCCTCCTCCAGTTAGCATTGGTCAACTAAGAACACTACAGGGAAGATTACAGTCTATCAGGCATTTCATAGTACAATTGGGAGATAAAATACACCCATTTCAACATCTACTCAAGAAAGGAGTACCATTTGTCTAGACACTTAAATTTCAAGAAGCCTTCCAACAAATCAAGGATTATTTTCTCACTCCACCTGTCTTGATGCCACCTACAGATGGAAAACCATTGATACTATACATTTCAGCAACTCAGTCGGCATTAGGAGCTCTTCTTGCACAAAACGATGATCAAGGTCATGAAAGAGCAGTCTATTACATCAGTCATACCTTGGTAGGATATGAATTAAATTACAGAAACATAGAACATTCCTGTCTTGCGGTAGTCTTTACTACTCAGAAACTTTGACACTATATGCTAAATCGTCAAACAATGTTGGTCGCAAAGATTGATCCACTCAAATATCTCCTAAGTAAAGCAGCATTAACAGGTCAATTGGCTAAATGGGTTATGATACTTAGTGAGTATGAAATCCAATATGTGGAGAGGAAGGCTATAAAATGACAAGTGATTGCAGATCAGTTAGCGGATGCACCTATGAAGGCAGACCATCCTTTAGTGGCATATTTTCCTAATGAATTTATCTTCACAGTTGACACTAGAACCAAATGGAAATTATACTTTGATGGGTCACATACAAATCATGGTTCAAGAGCAGGTATCCTATTTGTTACACCTCAAGGCGATACTATTCCTAAATCATTCAAGATTGCTTTCCCTTGCACCAACAACATAGCAGAGTATGAAGCCTTAGTGAGAGGACTAAGAATGGAAGCCCAGTGGAAGATTAAGAATCTACATGTTTTTGGCGATTCTCAGCTAGTAATCTGGCAAGTAAATGATGATTATGAGACTAAGGATGAGAAAATTTCCCCTTACAAGCATATGGCCGATAGTTTCAAGCAATACTTTGATGAAATTACCTTTCAACAAATACCACGTATTCAGAATAGGGTTGTAGATGCTACAAAAACTATGGGTTCCTTGTTGGATATTCTAAGTAACGTGCCTAAGTTTGAGTTTCTGGTTGAATAGTTGTTGGTCCCTGCCTATGATGTCCCCGATACTGTGATGGTGTGTACAATTGTTGGACCTACATCCCCTTGGTATAAAGACGTATTTGACTATCTAAATGACCAAACCTTACCTCTAGACTTGTCCAATAACCAACGCAAAACTTTTATCCTTAAGTCAGCTAAATACACCATCACCGGAGATACCCTGTATAGACGTACCTTAGATAACGCCCTAATGAGATGTATTGATGTTAAAGAAGCACAAACAACTTTGCGAGCGGTGCATGAGGGTATATGCGAAACCCATTCAAGTGGTCCTACTTTAGCCCATAAGATTATGAGACTAGGTTATTATTGGCCTACAATGGAGAAAGACTCATATATATTTGTAAAGAAATGTAAACAATGTCAGATACACGCAGATTTGATAAGAGCACTAGCACAGGAGCTTCGCCTGATTACATCACCATGGCCATTTTCCCAATGGGGACTTGACCTCATAGGTAAGATACACCCTCCATCATCCAATAACCATAAATTCATCATAACCACCATTGAATACTTCACCAAATGGATTGAATCTATTCCCATGACCTACATCACCGACACGCAAATATCCAAGTTTATCCTAAACTATATCATTTGTCGGTATGGTGTACCCCAATCCATAATCACAGATAATGGCCGCCCATTCAAAAACCAAGAAGTATGCCATCTATGTGAAGAGTTCCATATCAAACATCATTTTTCCACCCCGTATTACCCACAAGGTAATGGCCAAGCCGAGCCATCTAATAAAACCATTGTTACAATCCTAAAAAAGACTGTCAATGACGCTAGTTGTGATTGGCACCTACAGCTTAATCCTGCCTTATGGGCTTATCGCACAAGCATTTGTACTCCCACTGGCGCCACTCCATACTCACTAGTGTTCGGATTCGAAGCTATCTTACCTATTGAGGTTGAAATTCCTTCCCTAAGGGTTTCCTTGAAAGGTCACATTGACGATGAAGAATACCGTGTATCTAGATTACAAGAGCTAGAATTACTGGATGAAAGAAGATAGAAAGCACTAGACCATTTGCAAGCATATCAAAATCATCTTCATCATAGCTATAATAGGAAATTTCTAAATAGACACTTTGACATTGGTGACCTGGTTTTAATGGAGAATCCTAAGAATCAAGCTGAATGAGAAAAGCCAGGTAAGTTTGAACCTAACTAGTTGGGGCCCTATATAGTCATAGAATCTTTTGGTTCAGGAGCGTACCAACTCTCTACTCCTGAAGGGGAGCCACTTTTTTCACCAATCAACAACCTTCATTTGAAGAGGTTCTATGCATAGCTTCTGAGAATCTGTGTCTTAATCTAGAAAATACAAAAAAAAATGGAAAAACAAAAAAAATGGTTACCTTGATGAAAACCTGGCAAATAGGCGTCTTTGTAACACCAATTTTTTTTTTTTGAGAAAATCAAAATAATATAGAGAAATAATCCATCCAATAGTGAAAAATGCTTCGGTGGCGCTATGGATAAGTACCATGGTGAAAACTTGGCAAACAGGTGCTATGTGTAGTCAAGCTCGCTCTTTCGTCTACCATCATTCCAATCAGACTTTTTCATTATCCATCATAATAAATGGTTGTCTTATCCAT
>CM021101.1:394620197-394658211 GCA_007115665.2 Sequoiadendron giganteum | reverse complement strand
GGGGCAAACTGTAGATACCAAAAATTGGTCTAGGCCTGCAAGTACCACTTTTGACATAATTTTCTAATGTCCATGGTCATGATTAAATAATGTTTATTATTTAATTACCTTTTCTAAATACATATTTCTTCTATTAATTAAATACCCCTTTTAATTAATTCATATGACCTTTATTCAACTTGATTAATTAAATAAATCATATTTATTTAATTATGTCGCTAACTAATTAATTCCTCCTTCTTAAATAAATAATTTATTATGTAATTACCCCCTTTATCATATTTCAACTATAATTAAATATTTACTATTTAATTATTCATTTAACCCTTTTCAAACAGTCAATTAAATAAATTACATTATTTATTTAATTAAATCTTTCATTTTCGAATGTTGAATTAAATTAACATTTAATTCATTTAAATTATTTATGTCACATTATTCTATCAATTAGTTGACTAATCATTCACTCACCTTCTGACTCGAGATCTATTTTTAGTTCTCCAATTATCTCTGAATTCAACACCTGTTTGTCTCTACGAGAAGACTCTTTGTCACAACTAGCTAGTTAACTAGTTCTAACTCATGTGCATGAATGCGTTTATTAATTAAATATATTTATTTAATTAATTAATTTAATTATGCATTCGAATGAATTATTCTTTGAGTTCTAACTTTGTCTTTGACATTTAAAGTCTATTTCTTCTATTTTTGAAGACTCTTAATTGAAGATTAAGATCTTGAATTCTTGTTCTTCCTGTTTTCGAATAGTCTTGACACAAGATTAAGTTATCATTCTAACTTAATCTTTATCCTGCAGTCTTTTATGACTCATGTTCTAACTCACGTTCTATCTGACATAGAACTCACATTGCATGACATTTGTCAATCTCATCCGTCGATCTCTCTTTGAATCTGAGCCGATCGTTCAAAAACCCAAAATCTATAAAATGGCCTGTCATTATCATTATTCCTCCTCCCAAAATCATACACTTTTAAGAAGAAACTTATCTTTGATATTTTTCTTAGACATTCAACAAGGTTATGCTTGCATCAATACTGAAAAATCTGAGGGCAAGAATACTGAAAAGGCAAAATGGAGAAGGGAAATCGAGATAATTCGAAGGAGTCGACGCACATTCGGTGAGATTGTTTCATTATAGTTGTTATTGTTGTTCATTTTTACTCATTATTTGTTGTTTGATCTAGATTAATATTGGTTAGATTAGGATTAACATCATCTATTCTAGTTGTAGATAGATTCCAAATCTTATTTCTAATGTTACAAGAAAGACTTTAACTAAGCTGACAAATAGTTTCAATATATTTGATGAAAAATAGATTGATATTTGATGTTTTTATCCAAGTCTAAATATGTTTAGAATTGATTGTTGTGATGGGCCCTAAAAGAGAATATAGCCTCTTGAGTTTAGTAGATCTCAAAGAAGAAGGGGAGATGATCCCTCTCTCATAAGTTGGGCTTCTTTTTATTCAATTTGATCATAAAATCTTATGTTTTAGATACTTTAATACCTTTAGAACATACCTTAGAGGTTTCTTTGTAGGGAGTTTCTTAGAAAAGAATAAAGGTACTAGACACAAGAAACCTGACATGTTGAATCAATAAATGACAAATCCACAATCGTTGGACTAGATCACATAATAAAATGTGTCCATTGACAAGATTTTTGGTGCAACCTAGTATTATTTTATGAGATATTAAGTTAGAATTTGTCGCAAGCTCCACAACACAGGTCTAATTCTATATTTATGATTTTGATTATCAATTACAATAAAATTCCATATTCTTCATACATCATCAAAACTTTAAGCATCTCTAACACCTTTCAATTTATCATTACATCCAATTTCAACTTATTAATTTAAGTCTGACTATTATATATATTTAATCATTTAACTAAACTCCTAAATTAATTTAAGGTATATTTTATTTCCATACATTATAAAATTTATCAAAATTCTATTCTTCCTCAATACAAAATAAACAAATATATTGTCTTGATTTCCTACTCTTTACAATATAAAAAACAAGGCTATGAACTACGCATAATAATAGGCTTATGTATAGTTAGTAGTGGCATAGTGATGGTTAAAATTTGTGGTGTTGTTATTTCCATCAAGGTTCAAACTCCACTGGGGCATTATTGTTGAGTGTTTATGTTGGGGATGGGGTCCCCTTGTTTGTGGCCTCACTAGTTCATAACTCTAGGTCAAAAGCATTACATATAATTTAAATATAAATATACTAGTACTTATACATATAATATAATTTAAATTTAAATATATTAATTATATTTAATTAATTTAATTATAAAAAATAAACCAAATCCCACAATAATTCTTTACTGCTACTGTCCTTTCATAATGCCAATGTTTTGTGAAATCCAAAAGGATGTGTTTGTATACACACAAAATTATATTGTAAACAAAGAACTAGAATGTCTAGGAAGAAGTGTTTCTATGTTGGATTGGAGAAAATAGTTTGAGGAGTTGGTTGGCCTTGGACTTAGTGGTAGGAGAAGTAGAATCGATCTGCACAAAAACCAACTGGTTCTTGAACCCACTTTTAGTAAGATTCCTTATGCATGGAAGTGGACCAACCTTTTTACAAGGATTCCTTCACCATCACAACATTTAAAATAATGGAGAAAGGGGTGTTTGTTTCACTTGCAGCAAGCAACTTTGTACCTTTTGTGTCTTCATTAAACCCATTCTCTTTGCTCGATTTAAAGCAAATCCACCACAAGATCCTCATGATGTACTTGTTGGCACTCTCAGAGACACACAACAAGCTCTTCATGATAACATACAAAGCAAGAAAATGGAAACAAGGAAATTAGAATGCATTTAGATTTTTGTCTTATCTTCTCATTTTTTCCTTGTGAATCTATTATTCAATTTCTTTGATAGCAATGTGTTTATATAACAACAATTAAGTCAAGTTGTGTTTCTTATTGGTTGATAGACTATTTATTTTGGCCACAACCCACTATAATTATCTCACACCTGACTAGAATTGTCTCACGTTTGAGAAAAATCACTAGAATATTACAAATCACACACCTGGAAAATACTTGTCGATCATTCCTTAATCTGACACCTAGAAAAATGCACTTCACACTCCTTATCCTTATCTTAACAACACCCCCATCGTGTTTTTTCTGTATACATCCAAAAAAATTGAAATTGACAACACCACCACTGTGCTAAATTGAAATTAACAACACCACCATTGTGTTGTTTAAAATCTTCTATTTATTGTGAATAGATTGAAGCAGCAACTAAAGGAGATAGGTTTTGTCTCATTTGAAAAATATTTTGCTGTGGTAGGGTTTCATTATTGTATCTTGCAAAATTCACTCATTTTTTCTCATTGGAATCGTTGACACCATGACATAATTTGTGCAGAATCTTGAGGTAAATCACTTGCCATAGTTTTAGTGAATTTTACTTTTTTCGAATCTGTACGCAATCATAAAAAAATTGTGTTTGCTTTTGTTAGTGTAAAACCCCTCCGTTTTGCTCTTTTGACTGAACAGTGTTCTGTTTGGTTAGACCTTGTTTTCTGTTAAGTACTTTGAATTAGAACTCAGTTGCTTTTGATCGTTATCTGTTAAAATATGCAAATGTTATTTTTTGGTGTGATGGTGTAATTTTTTGATGTTATTATTATGTCATGCTTTGGATTAGCATAGTGAATAGTTGAATTAATGGCGTTTATGCTTTTGATCATATTAATGATGTTAGATTCATCAGTCAGTGATATTGTATTGGTGAAGGGGACGGATCGCATCACTTACTTGCGAGGGCCCTGCGATTCCGAGATTTCCTCTTCACGGTGTGTATTTTATGCTGGATATATTATATGTTGTGGTTACTTGATTTGCAGGTTGACAGGTACAGGACATCGACTCCACCTGGTTCCACAGGTGAGAGCGTGTTCAATATCCAACGATATTCGATTGGGAGATAGTAGCTAGGTTTTCGTGCCAGGTCGTCACCCTAGTCCTTGTTTGTTGTTAGGTGTTGTCAGGTCATGTTATTTTGATTATTGTTCTCTCTCTTCGTTATTTAAATTCAAGTTAGAAAGAGACAATTAAATGGTGTTTGGTATTTAAGTTATTGATTATATTAATCGGGTTATAACATTAGAGATGTTGTTTGATTTATCAATTAATTTAATTTTATTAATTAAATGATTTAATCTGGATTAAGATTATTTTATTAATTAATTAAATTAGATTGTGTTAAATTAATTATTATGTTGAAATAAGTTAAATTATGCATTTTGCAAATATAGATATTCTGGAATTAGAATTATGTTGGAAAATTTGGAAAAGATTTAAATTTCATTTCATTTTTTTAAAATTAGAAAATGTGAAATTTGAGAAAATAGAGTTAATTGAGATATTTTCAAAAGTTTGACTTTGGGGTAGAAAGATATTTTTGATTTTGGCTATTTTGGAATTTTGGATTTCAATTTGGGGATTATGGATTTTTTGGATAATTTTGGAGGAGGATGGAAATTTGAGAAAATGGAGAAGGAAGAGATGTCTGATTTTGGTGGGTTTTGTATTGGAACTATGAAATTTGCTGATCTGAGGAGGAATCAGAGGAAGGAGTTGAACATCGTCTGGATCAGCTCAAACATCAGTTAACCAGGTTCATGCTATTCAATTAATTTTGGATTTTGAAAGGATTTATAGATTTGATTATATTGTTGCAAAAATCTCTTCATTGAAAAATATTTCTTCAATAAAATTTTGGTGTTCTTGGCTGGAAATCAGTTTTATTTCTTCAATTACATTTGTAAATTATTTTGAGAATATGTATGTTTATTCCTCCTTATTTATGTTTTTTTTTTTTTTTAATTATTAAAAGGGGGTATGTGTTTAAAAATTTTGGAATTAAACCCCTCTTTAAAAGTTTAAATTTTCGGATTTTTGTTAAAAAATCCACAAGGTTAATAGAATAAAAGAATTTTTTAAAAATAATAATAAAAAAAAAATTATTATTGGGGGGGCTGGGGGCTCAACCCCCACCGCACCCCATGGGAGGTGCATGGGGGGAGCCGCGCCTAGCGCAGCCCCCACTATCTCCTGCGGCCACTGTTCACACAGTCGCCACCGCGGGTGGTGGACGGTTGTGCTAAGCACAGCCACGCCACCACTAGGGGTGGTCGGCTGTGCAACAGCCGGTGCCGCCTCCACCATACCTCCACCCGGCCTCTGCCAAAAGGAAACCCCCGCGCCACTGTCAGATCCGGCCGGCGCTAAAAGAAAATCGCGGCTAAACCAGTCCGCCCTAAACCTAATCCGTGGGCGCGCGGCCCGAGGGAGTTGTAAATAAAAGAAAATATAAATGAATTTGTATATATAAAATATTAATATTTTAATATTATTATTATAATGTTAAAATATTATTTATATAATATTTTATATATTATAATTTATAATATTTTATATATTATAATTTATAATATTAAAATATTATAATATTATATATAATGGAATGGATTTTTAAAATGGGTTATACTTTTATTTCTGTAATTATATTAAAATGGTGTTTTCATTAATGGCATGTTTTTAATTTAATTGGGAAAATTAATTGTTTGAGTTAGAGAATGCTTAATTTAAGTTTAATTGTGAAATTTAAATTGAGATGCCAAAATGTCAAATATTGAATTGACTTAATTTTAATTGAGGGGATTAAACGTTGATTTAATTTAAATATGATCGTGAAATTGAAACATTAGGTTTTAGTCAATTGTTGTTTTATTTTAAACAATAGGTTGAAAATGACAAATGTTGGGATTGTGATTAATGGGTTAAATAACGAAATTAATCTGATGTATTTTATAATGATTTAAATTGCAAGGGCAATCAATTATTTATTTAATGAGATGTATTGTGTACTTAATCAAATTGTTGATTTAATTGGAAAAATAATAATATTTCTAGGTCAAATATTGAATTTAAAGAAGTGTGTTTAAATGGCAGAATTAATTGATTTATTTATTTAAAATGATCTAGTTTGCAAGAACGTATGATTATTTATTTTCAAACGTTGTATTCTGAATCATAGAAGTAAATGCTTAGTTTATGGTTTAAGGCAATTAGAGAATTAAATGTTTTGTTTAATCTTCATCCTTTGTCTGACATAGATGTTATTTGGAACAGTTTAATGTGCAATAAATTATTGAATGTTATTGAAGGGACATTATTAAATCGAATCTATTGTGACAACAATCTATTGAGTTTTGTTAAATGAAGGGGATTTAGGAAATCCAGAGTAGAATTAATTATGATTAAATTGCTTGTTTAAATGTAATCTCTTACGTCGTCGCTTGAGGGAAATCAATCAAAAAGGGTTAAGTCTTCTTGATAGGTTTTAAAGATGAGGGTTGTCGTATCATGTATCAATCTGTTTGGAATGATGAAGTAAATGCTTATTTTAGTATTATTTAAAAGCAATTAAGGAATTAAATACTTTGATTAAATTGTCTTCCTTTGCCTGAAAGGGGCATTATTTAATTAGTTTCATTGTGACATTAATCTACTAAATGTTATTCAAGAAAATGGATTTAATATATCCAAATTAGTTTGTTTCTTCGCAACTTGACTTCGTGATTGTTTCCTCTGAGTTCATGTGTTTGGGAAAATGGGTTAAGTGTCATTAATTGTAAGTCTTCCAGAGGACCCTAGTGGTTGGGAGTGGTCGTCTTGTGATGTCGATTGTTGTGATTTCTTCTTAGATAGTGCATGAGGATTGTGTATGTGTTGTACCCGGTTTCCGTGAATGGGAATGTTTGTACCTCCTTGGTTTAGGAGCGGATTATGGGATCCGTGTCTCCTTGTAAGGAGTGATTTTGTAATGTGTGCCTCCTTGTCAGGAGCTGTCAGGAGCATTCTTTGTTATTGTTGTTACCTCCAGTGTTTGGAGATGGTGTTATTTTTGTTGCTTCTGAGAAAGGACTGGCTTTTGTATGGTATGTCTCCTCGTCAGGAGCGGTCGGGAGCGGCCTTGTTTTGTGGTTTGTTGCCTCCAGTGTTGGAGTGTGTTTTAGTTTGTGTTGCTTCCTGAGAAAGGAGAGGTCGTGATGTCTCATTTGTTGCACCTTGGTTCCATAGATGTTTGGATGTGTGTGTATGTTGTCCATTAGAAGAGTGGCTTGTAACGAGGCCCAGCACACGAAGTGGTGCCAGGATAACTTGTTGCAAGTTATTTAATCAAGTGATAACTAAAACAATACTTAGAAGTTTAGGACTAACTTCTCACTATTCAAGATTTTTAAATGCCTCACTCATGGATCTAAGTGCTCGGTTAGGCTTGGGATGAGATGGGAAGGCCTAAAATGGCAAGGTCATCTGTCTTGTCTATACGAAAGGTGTTTGGCTCCGCATGAATGAGTATGGGGGCCAAGATTCGGTAAAGGTCACCAGGATAACCTTTTCTTGTGGGGGTCGGAGCTTAGGAAGATTCCCAAGGATAACCCACGACGAACTGTGTGATGACACTCTATCTAGGACAACAGTCGGTCTTTGTTTTAGGGGTATGGTCTCTTTGACATACCTGTTGTGACCATAGTTGGTATTCGATTTTGTGGGTATGGTTTCCTTAACATACCTAGTGTGACCATAGTTGGTATTCGATTATTATGTGTATGGTTCTCATTACATACTTGTTCTGCTTTATTTCTGGAAGCAATGTGACCATATAGAGTTGTCCTTGTGTGTTACTTGTGAAGCTCTTGAGTTGTACTTTTGGTGTACTTACGTTGTACGTATGTGGTGCTTGGGTTGTACTTGTGAAGTGCTTGTGTTGTACTTGCTTGGTATCTGAGTTATGCTTTAGTTGTTCATGTGTAGATCTTATGATGTATTTGTGAGGTTCATGTAATTGGTTGTTTCAGTTTAGTTCAGTTTTGATACCCTATGTTTAGAGGTAGATGGTCTTGACTAGGATTCCTGGTTACTATCTCCTAGCATGGGGGGTGGGCCTTTGGGCTCCACTTGGTTGGGTGGCGTGCACCTAAATCCGTTAGGCTATCTTCATGTTCTTTTGGAAGAGACTTCCAATTGGAGAGCTCATTGGTTTCAGATCCAATTCATGCTTTATTTCATTTCAGTTACTCTTGTATTATTACCCCTCTTGTTATTGAGGTGGAAATTGTAATTGTAATCTTTATTTATTGGACTTGCCTCATTCAGGAAATGAGAGTTGTATTTGTAATATTTAATTATGGATAAGTGAATTTGAAAGTTATCTATTATGCTTTGTTATAATTTATCTTGTATGGAATGTATGCATTCTTGTTATCTTGAGTAGATGATTGTTATGGTTTCATTTATATTGTTGTTGTTGTGGGTTGTTAAGTTGTTTCAGTCTCGTAACCTTAGGGGATGGTTGCATTTGGAAGCCAACTTGTGTAATAGTTGTACTTAAACAAAAAAAAAATTATCATGTTTAAGTAGTTGTTTGCATCATCTTTTAGGGTTGCGTGGCGGGGCATTACAGTTAGGGTTTAAAATTATGGGTTTGAAGCAGAAGATGGTGTTACAAAGGTACGCAATAACTATTTTAATGCAAAATCTATGTTATTTCTATATGACTCTTTTTAGTACCCTTTTTTGTGATTAAATTAATCTAATTTACAGTAGTTTGTATGGATGCTTAAAAATGGTTATAGTGTGCAATTAGCATGCTATTTTTATTCTTGGTCTTAGAAAACCACTTATCTAATTTGTTTGTGTGGTACCTGATGTTGTCAAGGGCACGACTTGTTTATCTGAGTTGAGATTGTTTGGCATCTGTTACATGTGGAACTGATTGTTTTTGTATGAAAAAGATTGGCAATTTTATATGGCCATATACAATGTTCCTATAAGTTATGGAATCTATGAACATAAAATTCCCAGGCTCCCTTTCGATGATTTTATTTTTCTTAAGTATTGGCCACGCTCTCTCTTTAAAAAATCAATATCAGGCTCCTTTCGCAAAGGCTCATTGTGAATACTGCCACTTGTTAGTCGAGCGCTCCTCGTAAGGTTTCCTTCTCTCGCTTTTCAAAAGCTTATGTCATGCTTCCACGTGTGAGCAATTCAAAATCTTCAGTGCCCCTTTGCATCGCTTTCCTTTCGGGCCCCAACCGCATGCCACATAGCATCAGTCTGTGCACGTTCCTTGGCGGACCCCACCTTCAGTGCAGTATGCTTGGAGACCTCCACGTGTCTTCCCAGTGTAGGTTTTTCATTGCTTAAGGAGGAGAACGAACGTCAGCCCCAACCGCTTGCCACATGATCTTCTAAAGGCTTCCTCGAGAAGTAAAACTAAGTAGGCGACAACCTATCACCAACTGCCATATTTTGTAACTACTACCATGAGTGAATTGCACGTGTCAACGCTCTGGTCTGTTGGGACCACTACCATCATTCATAGGGGATGAATTTGACTCTAGGGCATCCTCGTTCATGGCTCAAAACTTTTTAGTTGCAACGACCTGGGGAAATCATTGCTAAATGCATCATTGCTTATGATTGGAGGATCTTTTTTGTTATTGTCTCACCGAGTTGGGTTTCATTATAGATACTGCTTCTTCCATTGAAGCAGGAGTTCGGATTTTGATAAGAAAAATTGGTAAAATAACCAGGCCTTTACCGCTTTTAGATTATTGTAAATACTTGCAGACTGTGTCATTATTCAGCCTTTTTGTTTTCTTGAAGATTCTTGATAGAGTTTTATTGTGCCATTGTGATGCTAAATGTTTCATTTGCAGAACTTCTATAAATTTAATGCAATTTTGTTGGTTTAGATCATGTCTTTGACTCCTCTTTTTAGTAAATGCGTATGAATATTATTTTATGTCATTAAGCGAATCATTTAAACTTTTATCTTTATTTCCTTTCATTCTGAAACATAGCAGATTGTTGAACGGGCCCTTAGATCACATCTACAAGATAAATCTATTGTGTCGTACATCTAAACCTTGGAACATCACCCTAGTTAGATCTTTTTATTTTATATTTTCTTCCTTTTCCCATTCTAAAAACCAAGTTATAGAAGAGTCGGCTTCTTTAAAATCCGGAGGTTACTCAATTTAGCTCAATAGGTCCCCCCTTTAACCGAGTTTCCGACAAAGGGCTATTACCTTGTCATTTTTTCGCATCAAATTTTTTTTCTTTTTCCTGGCAAGCCCATTGGGACCACTTAAATATACCAAATCAAAAGGGTGTACAAGTCATCGACATGGTACTAGGTCACGAACTACAAATAATCCTGGCTTGTTAGTGCCTCCACTAGTAACAGCGCACTACCCAAACTCGCCCAGTAGAGCTTTTGGATCTCAGCCATAATGTTGATCGCAAACTGAAATTATGTGGCATGGGACACCGAAAGTCCCCTTGTATCCCCAGTTGCACTTGTCGTATGGGCTCCTATTCTGGTCTCTTCTCTCAAAGCTATTCCAAAGTTTACCGGAGATGGCTCGAGAACACCATCTGAATATCTACAAGATGTTGCAGACCTCTGTTTGGTGCACAGAGTTACTGATTAGAACATAGCGTTGAGATTGCTTACTGCTTCTTTGTGGGGAAGAGCACTAGATTGGTATTGCACTCTACCAGCTAATACTATCAGTACTTGGGATGATCTCGGGGATCCTTTTTATGAAAAAATTTCTAACAATGGAGACAGGTCTCCACTATATCACCAACTATCAAAAATCAAGTGGGCCCCATCTGAACCCATGACTAATTTCAACGCCCGATTCCATACAATCTGGTAGAGGATCTAGAATGCCATCTAACCACCGATTGAGTTAGCATTTATGTTTTACTTAAGGTCCATTAACGCCGACATCTCCATGATGATCCGATCAATCGGCGGAACCACATTACCAGATGCATACAACATAGCAGATAAGGTGGAGAAAAACCTAATTGACATCGAGAAGTTGCCACCTCAGCCCATTATGTTGATATTCCCCAAAATATCAGCTTCTGCTCAGGAGATTCCATCTACAAGCGGACCCGCACCACCCCCATCTATTTATACATATCCAAGTGCACCCCAAAATGTTGCTTCTACATCTAGTACCTCAAAGGACGAGATGAGCAACATAAGGGAGATGTTACGAAACTTGACAAATGAAGTAACCACTATCAAGCGTAACCAGGTTGCTCCTTCGAGACCGACCTACCAAGGCTATCAAAGTGGAAAATCCTCCTACCAACATAACCAATATCAAGGATTTTCACGCATGACTTTGCCAACTCAGAAAAATCACCAAATAGTGTCGGTATCAACTCTGCTGGGGGCTTTTCAAACCAGTACAAGCAGAGATCTGACCGTAGGGCAGAACAATCTCGTCAAAGATTTCAATCCCTAGTGCTATCCCTGCGGTGATGCTCATATGCTTCAAAATTATTGGCATGGAAATTTATAGGAAAATGTTGCAAAGCAAAGCAACCAAGGTGTGGTGACGAATTCAGGATATACATACGCCTCTCCCTAAGTGAAGAATGTGGTTCTCACCACACAAATGCAGAGAATGCCCTTAGAGCAAGAAAATGACATAGCTCCTAACCATGCTCTCCTCTCATGGATGGAAGGGGAGGAAGCAATGTTCACTTATGAAGCATCTACATCGATGACCCCGCAAGTACAATCCAACTATAACACTTGAGTGAAGGTGGTCGGCCCCTCTAGCCCTTCCACAATTGCTCCACAGTCGTAGCTGCACAAGGAGATTATCATCACCAAATCCAAGGAGCAGAAGACTCCAAATCTGCCACCCTTCAACTTGGTGGAATAATTGAAGAAATCTTCTGTTAATGTAACCCTTTGGGATATCTTAGCCATTCCAGAGTAGAATTCATTACTACATAAGGCCCTACAGAAAGATATGGTTGAACATTCAATGGGACAAAATCCTGAAAATGCAATAGACTCATCACCTCCAGCCAAAGTTCTTGTGAATACTGCAGAGGAGGCTCCACCAAAATCCAAGGAATAAAAACCAAAACCTAAACCCTTTTTCCTGACTCTCATTGTGGGGAAGAAACTACTGCACAACTCCATGATCCACTTTGGTGCCAGTACTATAGTCATGCCCAAGAAGATAGCTAAAGCTTTAGGGCTTAGCTATGAACCCTTTGAAGAGGGGAGTTATGCAACTGGATGGGAACAAGGTCAAAACTGTAGGCCTCATTAAAGACCTCCCCTTAACTTTGTTCTCTTGTCCTAGCATCACAGTGCCGCAAGATATCATGATCATTGACATCCCTCCCATGTTCAACCTCTGCCTATCCCAGGAATTTACTTCAAAGATAGGCGGATACCTTTCTTTGGATTGGTCCCACCTAATTCTTAGAACTAAGCACAGGTCCAAAATGAAGATAATATCAGAACCTCTAAATGCAGAACATGTAGCTGATGAAGCCATGATCAACTTCAAAGACACTGATACCTTTGTCGCCAAAGAAGAAGCCAATAGTGGAAAGTTGTCAGAACACGAGCAGGCAACCGAAGACAAAACTGGTTGAGAAGAAGTCTTCTTGACTAAAAAATGGGGAACCAATCCTTTCGGAAATTATCATGCTACCGATTTGGGTACCTATGTCATCTTTGATGAAGATCAAGAGTTCTTGAGGGTATTAAAAGACTCCACACCTGAACAAGCCTCAGAGCTCTGGATATTACACTTCAATGGTGTGAGATGCAAGGTCAACGCAGGTGTCGAGATACGCCTAACATCTCCATCCAATGAGAAAATCTTCAGTTCATTCCACTTCTAGTTTTCTTGCTCAAACAATGAAGCCGAATATGAGGTTCTCGTGCAGGGACTAAGCCTCGCGGAATGCATGGGTATCAAAAAATTAATGGTGTTCAGAGATTCTTAACTTGTAATCAACCAAGTTAGAAACATCTCTGCTGCAAAAAATGTATGTATGCAGTCTTATACGCATAGGGTATGGGACCTCATCAAATGTTTCAAATCTTTTAACATCCATGCTATGCCAAGGGAGTAGAATTCAGATGCGGATCGCATGGCCATGATAGGATCTCAATTTGATCCTATCTCCGACTTAATTGAGAATGTGCACTTTGTGTGAGTGATCATCCAACCCTCCATTCCCGACAATGATTAGAGCTGGAAAGTGTTCAAAATCGATGAACACATCACCTCGTTCATCCAACAATCGGGAGAGTTCACCGATCAGTTTCATCTGAAAATTGAAGCATACGAAGGACAAATCATCAAGTTGAAATCAAATAAGCTTCTGAAGGGGTTGGTCACTCTCAAAAATTTGTTTGGCTATGATGACGCAAGAAATGATAGAAGAATTTTTTTAGCCGACCAGGCAGACTATGCCAACCTTGAGGTCGGGAACGAAAGAAAACTTAAGTTCGGGAAAGAATTCCCACAGTATGATAAAGATAGGCTCATACACTTCTACAAAAAATACGAAGGGTTTGTGTCCTGGTCTTATGATGACCTTAGGGGATATGATCCTGATATCATCTAACACACCATCGAACTAACTGAAGGTGCTAAACTGGTCCAACAAAAATAGAGGCCCGTTAATCCAAAGATTGAAGCCTTAATGGCACAAGAGCTAGAAAAGTTGATCCAGTCCAAGATTGTCTTTCCAATCAAGCACAACATGTGGGTATCCAACCTCGTTCCAGTCCAAAATAAAAATGGATACATTCATCTATGTGTTGAATTTTGTGACCTAAATAGGGCATCGATGAAATACCATTACCCACTGCCTTCCATGGAATCAATCCTACAAATTGTGGCAGGTTCAAAGATGGTTTCTCGGGCTACAATCAGGTTCGAGTTAAAGCAGAAGATCAACACAAGTCAACATTCGCCACCAAGTGGGGAACATTTGCATATGCCAAAATGCCTTTCGGCCTATCAAACGCAAGGGCTACCTTCCAGCGGGCAATGGATATCGCCTTCAGTGAACTGATCAACAAAATCATCCTCATCTACTTAGATGATCTGACTGTATTTTCCAAATCTAAAGATAATCATTTTGACCATCTAGAGAAGGTTTTCAAAAGATGCCAGGAGTACAGGGTATCCCTGAACCCAAAAACATGTGTTTTCAAAGTACTGCAAGGCAAATTGTTGGGGCATGTAGTGTCCCAATAAGGAATCACTATTGATCCTGAAAGGGTAAAAGCAATCAGAGAGCTTCATCTTCCAATAAACAAGAAAGGAGTACAATATTTTTTAGGAAAGGTTAACTTTGTAAGCAAGTTTATTTCTGATTTTGCAGAAATAACTAGACCAATCACCCTAATGCTAAAAAAAGATCAATTGTTCAAATGGAATAAAGAAGAGAGGGAATCCTTCGAGAAGGTGAGGGATGCTATTTTGTCAGCTCCTGTGTTGGCGAATCCTAACTTGTCAAAAGAGTTCATAACGTATGTTTTTAGCAGCAAGACAAGAATCACCACTGTTCTGATTCAGAAAGATGATGAAGGAAAGGGAGAACACCCTATAGCATTCCATTCTCGAACCTTGAAGGAGTATGAGACGAACTATAACTTCATTGAAAGACAAGCTTTCACAATTGTAAAGGGACTGAAGAAGTTCCAACACCTTATAGCTTGCATTAAGGTAATTGTTTACATCGCACATTCCAATGTGCATGAGTACATCATGGAAAGAGAAATCACCGACATAAGGGCCAATTGGATCACTAAGATCCTAGAATATGACATTGAAGTCATGCCTACGAAGACTATCAAAGGAAGAGGGTTGTGTGAATATTTGGAACATGATGAAGAGATGGAAATTGAGGAAGAACAAGCAGAGATAGTCCTAACAAACGAGCTTGAACCTGAAGGCTATTGGCTGATAGGGTAAGATTTATGCATGCCGACAAGTATCCATTGGGACTCCTGTCTCAAAGAAGAGGATTCTACCGGTTGCAAAATAGTGGGTACTCACTTATTGAAGGGATCATTTTTAAAAGAAATTTCAACGGCATCTTGTTGTGATGCATCACCATGGAGCAAGCAAAGAAAATTCTCAACTCCTTCCACAGTGGCCCAGAGGGTGAACACTTCTCCGCGAAGACCACCGCCATCAAAATTTTGTGGGTTGGGTACTTCTGGCCTACATTGTTCAATGACTCCTACGAAATGATAAAAGGCTGCAAAGAGTGCCAGTTCTACATAGGGAGAAGAAATAATTTTTCCATGCCTCTTAATCTGATAGTAGCGGATGAACAATTTGTGCAATGGGGAATAGATTTCATCAGAATGATCAACCCTACCTCCAGTGTCGGTCACAAGTGGATCCTAACAACCACCGACTACTTCATAAGATGGACCAAAGCCCTATCCCTGAAGAATGCGACGAAAGCAGAAATTGTAGATTTTCTCGAAGGGTTGGTAACGAGATTCAGCGTGCCTAAGACTATCATCTCAGACAATCCCAAAGCTTTCTTAGGCTCCAAGGTTAGTTCAAATTAGAACACAACATATTTTTGAAAACATCCCCAAAATACTACCTGCAAGGAAATGGCTTAGCTGATTCAACTAACAAGAATCTAGTTCGACTCATTAAAAAGATTGGTTCAGATCATGAGAAGGAATGGCATAAGAATCTTCGAACAACATTATGGACAGACTGCATAACTCTTTAGCAAGCCCTGAAGACTTCATCATACGAGCTAGTATATGGGAAGGAGGCATTGTTACCAATATCTATAGAGATACATGTGTTACAACTACTCAAGTCTCTAGAGATTGAAGAGAACGGAGCTATGGAAGTTCAGTTGGCCGAGTTGTTGGAGGTACAAGAAAAAAGGGGGAAACCCCTAATAGCCATGACTAACCGCCAACAGGTTGTTAAAAGGTGGTTTGAAAAGAAAGCTCCAGACCAAGGTCTGAAATGTGGTGACCTAGTACTAAAATTCAATGAAAGAGCCGCAAAGCCTGGCCAACATAGAAAATTCGACAAACTATGGGAAGGCCCTTTCAAAATAATTCAGCACAAACAAAATAATGCATTTGAATTACAAAACATGGAACAAGAAGCATTGGGAATTTTGGTTAATGGAATTCACCTAAAATTGTTCAATTATTACAAGAGTAGAGAAAGGCTATATTACAGAAATTAAGTTCACATATGAAGAATTCAATAAAAAAGTTGTAGAGAGCAAAAGAATGAAGGCAATGGGTTGAAGATAAGCAAGTATATTCGTTATTGTGATCCTATTAAAATGTCAAGTCCTAATGTGAGATGCTAAACAAATAATGATGTAATAAGAGGAAATAACACAAAAGAGGACACCTCAATGATTAGCCTAAGAAATGGTAAACATGAAAGTAAGATAAAACAAATTGATTGTTGATTATACCTTCATGCTGCTCCTTCCTTGGTTGGCCCTTGATCTTTGGATGTCTTGTGTGCTCCTTGGATGGCAATGGAGTTAAATGGATGCAAGATGCAAGATGGATTGATGAGAAATGCTATGGAGAAGCTAAAATGTTGCAAATGACAATTTGGCAAGAGTTTGGTAGCAAAAGACTTGATTCCTAAAATGAGAGAAATGAGGGGGTATTTATAAGATAATTCGAATTCTCTAGATAATTCAACAGTTGAGATTGATCCAACAAGATCAAGATGAAGGGCTATGGTGAGTTGAGGACTCACAAGCCCTCACATCTTGACATATGGAGTGTGAGATGTCTTGGGGTGGGATGATGTGTAAATTAGGTGGAAGAGAAGTACATGAGGTGGATGAAGGACAAGTACCTTGTAGGTACCTTAGGGAATGAGAAGATTTCCTCAAAAAGGAACTTCTTGTCCCCAAATGAGGATGAAAGAGACATTTGAGGAATTTTAGAGTTCCTCAAAAATCTCCATGGGAAAAAGGGAAGTGGTTGGAGAAATAAATGTGAATTAAAAATTCACATACTTAGGAGAGTTTATTGGATAAAAGAGGGTCTCCAAAAAGTTGGAGATTTGTCACATGTGGGTGATATGACAAGTCCAAGGTTCTAGAAGTCTTTGGCACATGTAAAGTGACAAGTCAAACCTTCTAGAACTTTGCATGGGGATGGGGAAGACTTTGGAAAGATAAAAGTGAATTAAAAATTCACATGGGGAAGAGAGGAGCCTTGGGTGAATAAATGTGAATTAAAAATTCACATGGAGAAGAGAGTCAATGCCAAAAAAGGCAAGTGGAAAGGTTGACCAGAAAAAGGTATGCCAAATGTGGCTAATGACTTTGATTAAGGTTGTGCAAACACATGATTATGATAATTGATGAGAGATTAGAGGCAAGTGGGAGATTATGGAGGATGTCACACTAATCTTAATTAAGTGGTGCACATCCTAATCACCGATTAATTAATTTAATCCGAATTAAAAGAGGGTTATGGAGAATGTGACAAGGAGAGAGAAAAAGAGGAATTAAAAATTAGTTTTAATCCAAATAGGTCAAATGAATAAAGTAAATAATTTGTCATATTTATTTAATTTAGAGAAGAAAAGGGATAAGGTAAAGTATTTAATTTATTTAATTACATACTTTAGGAACCTTAGGCAGAAAATGAAATAATGATTAAATAAATTATTTATTTAATCACTATTAATGAAATAGATGAATAGAGTAGACGATTTTGATTAAATGGAAGTGATCAAATTTAGATGTCTACAGTTATATATATTTTTTGATAGAAACATTGACAAAATGGCTTTGTGTCCATACACTCAAAATATGACTATATATGTGGCTTCCTTATATATATGTACATGCAAGCCCTCTTTCAAGTATATATATACAAAAGGGAGAAGGGTGTGTTAATATTCAAGTTGTGAGAGCATGAACATTGTCTTCATCAACATGAACATTGTCTTCATCAGCATGAACATTTTCTCCACCCACAGGAGCATTGTTATAGGCAACATGAGGGTTATCAGTAGCAATGAGACCTGAAGCACCAACACCTAGAATGAGCGGCAGAGGGAACACAAGGTTCCTGAAGTCAGTTTACTAATTCACATCATAGAAAAGCACTACATTGTAGCGACACAACAAAAAGTGGCAAGCACAGGTGGCTCTCTCATGGTGCTCAACAAGCGAATGGAGCCGAAACCTGCTCGAAAATGGCACCCATGGTACCACTATGTCTTCTTTCATATGCCTCCTCAAGTCACTCGCTACCGGAAGGCCCAGGCCATACATTGCATTGGTTATTGCTTCACCAAGACCTCTAAGGTACCTCTTCAGGAAGATCTGAAGCATCAGGCGAAGTATCATGGCTTTTGGAGCCTAAATTTTGAGCAGCAAGGCAAAAAAATGAGAGCATATATCGGTGTTCACTCGATATTTATCTTCATACTCAATATAATCTCTGCCCAAAACCCATTTCATGGATATAATAGCTAATGAGTGTTTGTTTTTGGTCATACATTTTAGACGCCTATTGGAGATCTCTCCCAAAAAATATGTTTGAGACTTGTTGCACACTAGCCTAATTGGAGTGTTCATTGTGTCAGCCTCTGCTCAAAACAACTAGGTCTAGCACTATGCAAATTTAAAGCCTACTTAACCGCCTAAGCAGTTATGCTATCTAAATTACCTAATGCTTTTGCTAATTGCTAAGTGTAGTTTTGCTACTATGACAAGGTCCTTTTATAGAAACATCTAAGATAGCCTGCATCCCAAGCACGGAGGTAATCGAGTTTAGCTCAAGAATCTCACCCAAAAGGCCAGCTCGATTTTCCAACCCGATTGCGTCTACAAGTACAAATTGTTGTGTGCAAGATTAAAGAGTAGTAATCAATTAATGCAAATTGGTGGCAAGTTCAAGCGATGGCTCATATAGACAGATACTTAGGTGTCACGATACAAGTTGTTTCAAACTCCAAGGTTGAGCGTGAATATTTCTAAGGTGCTCATTACGACATCAACCTAATTATTCTTTCAAGGATATTAATGGCGAAGACATGCGAGAAAGTGGAAAGCAAGAAGTCGAAGACTCAATTTCCCATCAAAATCATGTTGAAGGGATGTTATCGCTAACACAATTATGAGTCCTTTTCTTTTCAAAAGGGGAAAGTAGTTCATTTCACGTGGATAGAGGAGTTGGTGGTACATGCCAAATTAAATGCAAAAAGGAAACTGTTGTCTACCGGTTGAGGGTAGGAAATCAAAGGAAAACTAGGTATTGCATGCAAAAAAATCAGAAAGAGCGTAAAACTTCTTGAGCACACAAAAGGACTTAGAAAATAAGAATTGTCAAAAGAACCAGGTGTGGTGCACTTTGCAGCAAGGAAGTTGAACGGTGAGGTGATTGCAGAGAATTCGCTACCCCGATGTAAATTAAAGGTTGGCTGGTTGTGAATTTAGAGCTTTGTGTTGTGTTTTAGGTGTTGTTCATACTATTTCACTGTAGTTCCTAGGCAGATGATTCGTAGAAGAATGGAAACTGCTCAAATTTCTCAAGTAGAGATGCAAGAAGGAGGGGCCTCGAGTTTATTTAATATCATGCATGCGGTACTAGCCACCTACATCTTCAAGGATGTCTCTTATACTTCGCTTGGAATTCCAGAAAATCCAACATGGGTAAATACGCGGGTTGCAGAGAAGAAGAGTCCTCGTAAAGATAAGAAATGAATTAAAGAAGAATGGGAAAATATTCATGACCCCATTCTTGTGAAAAATCCCAAATCACTTATGGAGGCAGCTTGTGAAAGGATGAAAAAGAGTAGTGACCTAGATTCCTTGGCGCAAAAATGTTGGTACAGTGGGCTTCCAAAATATATGGTCCTATTTGTACACTACTGCCCTAAATTGGTAGACGAAGCCATCAAACACTTCAACCCTGATACAAACACCATTGAGGGTTGGAAGGTGAGTGTGGTTATCTATAAGGAAGCTATCTAGAATATGGTTTGTATCCTAGAATGAATCCCTAAAGTGACTCAAATGGAGAACTTCACTCTAGAAAAAGGAGAGACCTATTGAAGGACCAGAGACCTCGCGTTGAGTTTCTATAACATGGAGACTCAAAGACTCAGAGAAGCTCAGAATAGGCCAATGCAAATCCCAGTGACACATAAGGGCTTCAAGGATGATATGAAGGATGATTTCTCGATGATGGTGTTTGTTTGCGACCTAGACACCGACAAGGAGGTCCAGGAATTTCAACTCAGTTTGGGTTTTCAGTTACGCAAGCAACATTCTCTTTTTTGGTATGATTTTGCTGAATTTCTCATGCAAGAGATGCTCATCTAGATAGCAGAATACCAACTTCATTGGAGGTTCAGGTTCTTGTCCTTTCTCGCACATATGTTCTTGCATCAGAATCCCAACTTCTTCTAGAAGCA
Organism: Sequoiadendron giganteum; assembly: GCA_007115665.2. Taxonomy (NCBI): domain Eukaryota; kingdom Viridiplantae; phylum Streptophyta; class Pinopsida; order Cupressales; family Cupressaceae; genus Sequoiadendron; species Sequoiadendron giganteum. Next base: position 394,637,828 of record CM021101.1, on the reverse strand, counting down.
TCTAGGGCTCTCAATTTTTGATGAAAACCAGAGGAGGAAGCCAGTTTCCACATGGAATCCCCTCCTCTTTGTGACATTTGATTATTACACATTTTTGGATTACTTCTTATAACCGATTTTGCAAGATTTAAGATGAGACATCACTGTCTTACATTTCAACTCAGACCAAACTAAGTTCATGCAGAACTTCACTCCAAGGTGTGACTAGTTTCTAGGAAAGGACTTCACGTTCGTCCAATTGTGTGGCTTCACCAGTGAGCCATTCTGACTTCCGACGTGTCTTATAGACTAGATACTGGCACTCAAGGTTTTTCAGCAGGTATCAATTATCGACACCCCCTTTTGCAGCGGAAAAGCAAAGAAGAAGGGATTTTTTCAGTTGCCCAATGAGCTACAAAACTGTAGTCATGGCTAAGAGAAAAAATCACAACATACTGGAAGCAAAGTTGGATAATCTAGGGTTGGTATGGATTTGTGATAAATGGAATTATAACCCCAATGATGACTTGCCAAACAAGTATGTCAAAGTGACACACTACCCCTGGCCTTACTGGGAGAAGTGTCAAAATTCGGTATTGGATTCAGATAAATTTATTGTCGACCTAGCTTATATCCCTACTAAAGGTGGTCGGCCTCCCTTGCTCAGATTCTACCTCCCCACTAGGAAGTATGATAAGACAAGAAAAATGGGAACTACTCTCTGCAACAATCTGCTAAAGAACTACAGCTGGAAGGAGGAGAAGGTCAATGATTTTTGGATATATCATCAGCAGACCTAATGCACTAAGCCCCTTATCATACCGAGGAAATGGATGATAAATTCGATAAATTATGGAACAACAAGCATCCAGATTCCGATGAGAGTGGTGAAAAGGACTCTAGTTTAGAGGAAGTTGAATCGCAGTCATATGAAGGAGTGGAACCATAAACAAAGATACAAGATGCCTTGGTGCAGCAAAAGGGAAAAGTTGTGAAACAACCCAGCAGGGTCTCCTCTAATGTGCAGGTTAACATATCATGTGCAAGGTCTTCACTAACTCGCACCTAGACAACAAGAAGGACCAGGGCAACCCAATCGCAACAATCCAAAACCACAGGGGTAGATGACTCACCACCAGCGAAGCGGCAGCAAACCGAGACACCATCTGGAGAGTGTTTGCAAGACCCTAAGGCAAACAAAGAGTCAGAAACAAACCAAGGATGGAAATCATCTGCACCACATGTATCTTTCACTCCCTCTTCTCTTGTTTCACAAACCTTAGTTGCCCCTCTTGTGTCTATAACACCTCTTGTTTTATGCATCGATCAATGTATTTTGACCTCTATTTCAAAGACCGCATGGGGTTTTACACAGTCCTCTCATGCGGATGCATTTTCCCTTACCCCTCCGCGAAACCTCACACCATTCACCCTGGCCCATTCTGCATCCCAAATCCTCTCACACTCTGCCTTTTCTACCTTCATCAATGCATCTCCTACCACCGCAATGTTAGAGTTGACCCACTCTTTCCAATAGTTAGAAACTGTCACGACTCTTCTTCCTTTGAGTCTTCCTACTGGTCCGCAATAAGAGTATTGGAGTATCCCTCCCTTCTCACCTCAAATAGTTAATGTACCAAAGAAAAAGTATCCTGGTATTGCCACCCTTTCATTTCCTTTTTCCCTTCCTCCCGGTGCACCTTTCGCAAGTGGACTCATCAGGTTGCCCTCTGAATTCTTATCAGAAGGTGATAGAACTAGGTAGGCACGAGCAATCAAAGCCCAAAGCCAAAAGGATAAAATTGCTAAGAATCCAATGGAGCCAAAGGTACAGACTATTTTTAATGAGACTCGGTAGTCGCTACATTTTGCGACTATGTACCCAACTATCAACAAGCCACATGAAGAAATGCGGCCAGATGACTACAATATGTACACTGTGGGGCTCGATTTAAGTAGAGCCCAACCTCAAGACAAGGTGGAGCTCATGGAGGAAATGCAGTGGGTGGTGACCACCGGCTTTCTTAAGTCCAGTCGCCAGTTAAAAAAAAGGGAAGAAGAGCTGAAAAGCATAAAGGATAGAGTCGAGGTCTTGCTCACCAAGGAAAAAACTAGGGAGGTTGAATTTAAGCGCTTATGCAAACAAACAAAGATGAAACAAGCAAAGCTCTGAGAAGAACTTGTGAAGTTTCAATCCCTCAATCCTAACTTGATCACTGAGCTGCAACAGAAGAACAAAGAGTATCAGGACCAATTAGGAAATTTGGGACAAGAAGTGCAACAAAAGGATGAGGATTTTCGTCACCAACGCACTCAACTAGAGCAGAAAATGCAGCAGAAAGATGCAGATTTTGAGATCCATCGAGCCCAATTGGAGAATGAGATTACAAAAATAAAGTCTTCCCTAGAGCAAGAAGCAACAAACAAGGAGCGGGCCAAAGCTAGCTGGGTCACGGAATCACAGATCCTATAGTGATAACTCACCGTGGCATACCAAAAGGTTGCGGAGCTAACACATGATATAGAGCAAAGGAATGTAGAGATTATCCTATTGAAAGGCTCTACCTCACCCCGTATCGATCAAACAGACCTTTTTTAGGTAGCCCAATAGTTATATGTGTCATATTGGGAAAGAGTAAAGGCTTTTTGCCTAACTCTATAGCCAACGCTTCGATTTATGGTAGAAGAAATAGGATTGGGCAGGGAGGTTCGTGTGGTGATCAAGCAATTCCCTCAGTCCATCGTTGAAAGAGTTCCAAAGGCTAGAATATTATTGGATGGGCTATATCAGGTCCCAGATGAAGTCTTGGCAGGTGTAGGGATTGAGAACCGAAGGGTCGCTGCTAAAATAGCTAACCAGTTCACCCACTACCACATAGCTATCCTTCATGCCAACTAGTGTGCCACCAAATTGGATCAGATCATGAATAGCATGCGGGCCAGGTTCTGTCACCTGACTCAAATCATCTTACCATCTCCATTTCTTGAGGATGGGTCAATGGCCATGGTGGATCATATTGCAGTAAAGATCGAGGAGAAGCAATAGGATGCATCTGCCTTTCAGAGTTTCAGTCAGCCCCTTGTCATAGGAGATATTGAGAGCATCACTCATCCGATCACATGACTTCTTTTTCAACTCAAGTCCTGGGCTGATATATTGTCGGCGCTGCCTTACAAAGAAGTTATCGATCCGCATGGAGTGCAAGAAATTCTACGCGATATATTGACTCCATTTGAGGATGAATGGTTGACTCTTTAGACCACCCTCTCTAAGATCTAATCACGTTGTTCGATGGATAAGTCTCTGGTCTACAAGCCATAAAATTTTTGGTTCCTTGTTCTATAGGCAAAATGCCCCTGATAATTCACCAAAAGTTGTGAACATAAAATTCCAAAGCTCCCTTCGGGTGATTTTATTTTGCTTAAGTACCGACCACACTCTCCCTTTACAAAATCAATATCGGGCTCCTTTCGTGAAGGCTCGTTGTGAATACCACCACTTGTCAGTCGAGCGCTCCTCGCAAGGTTTCCTTCTCTCACTTTTCAAAAGTTGTGTCATGCTTCCACGTGTCAACAGTTCACAATCTTCAATGCCCCTTTACATCGCTCTCCTTTCAGGCCCCAACTGCATGCCACGTAGCATCAGTCCACACACATTCCTTGGAAGACCCCACCTTCAGCACAGTATGCTTGGAGACCTCCACGTGTCTTCGCAGCATAGGTTTTTCATCGCTTAAGGGGGAGAACGAATGTCAGCCCCGACCGCTTGCCACGTGATCTTCTAAAGGCTTCTTCGTGAAGGAAAACTAAGTAGGAACAACCTATCACCAGCTACCATATTTTATAACTGTCGCCATGAGTGAATTGCACATGTCAACACTCTAGTCTGTTGGGACCACTACCATCATTCGTAGGGGATGCATCTGACTCGAGGGCGTGCTCGTTCATGGCTCAAATCTTTAATGTTGCAACGGCAAGGGGAAATCATTGCTAAATGCATCATTTCTCGTGATCGGAGGATCTTTTCTGTTATTGGCTCACCGAGCTGGGTTTCATTATAAATACTGCTTCTTCCATTGAAGCAAGAGTTCAGATTTGGATAGGAAAAATTGGTAAAAGAACTAGGCCTTTATCACTTTTAGATTATTGTAAAGACTTGCAGATTGTGCCATTGTTCGACCTTTCTGTTTTCTTGAAGATTCTTGATAAATTTTTACTTTGTCATTATGGTGCTAAATGTTTCATTTGTAGAACTTCTATAAATTTAATGCAATTTTGTTGGTTTAGATCATGTCTTTGACTCCTCTTTTCAGTAAATGTGTATGAATATTATTTTATGTCATTGAGTGAATCATTTAGACTTTTATCTTTATTTCCTTTCATTCTTGAACATAGCAGATTGTTGAATGGTCCCTTAGATTGCATCTACAAGATAGATCTATCGTGCCTTACATCTAAACCTTGGTGCATCGCCCTAGTTAGATCTTTTTATTTTATATTTGCTTCATTTTCCCATTCTAAAAACCCAGTTATAGAAGAGTCGACTTCTTTAAAATCAAGAGGTTACTCAGTTTAGTGTAATAGGTCCCCCCTTTAACCGAGTTTCCGACAAAGGGCTGTTACCTTGTCATTTTTTGCCATCAACAGAATCCAAAAAAAATCAAAATTGAGGTGAGGAGGTGGGTCTGAAAATATTTGAAGGATCTAACATGTGTATTAGTCACATATATACCTTGAAATAAGAAATCTTAATTAGGAATGAGATTTGGAAGGAAAAATTGTGAAAAACCCTATTAGGAATCTACCCAATCAATCGTTTGACTTACTATCCCAAATGGAATTTGATTTGGGTTCTTCTGAACTTGTTTTATGATTAGACTTCTTACTACATAGGTTGCTATCTATTTTTGTTAAATTAGTTAAAATTTCTGTATAATTTATCAATTATAGCATGATTATTCCACTTTATTATTAAATCGCTTGTCCTATCTACAACTTACCTATCTAAGTATTTAGACTAGTGTTTTTGACAGCAATCTAAGTGACAACTTTTTAACTGGCCCATTACCTCCATAACTGGGTTCCTTGAATTCCTTGAAATATTTGTAGGTTCTCTTTGAAAGAGTTTATTTGTCATTTCTAAGTTGAAGGATGCATGTTGAATGTTATTCATGTTTATATAGTCCCATGTATGGTGTAAAGCTTTTCAATTTAGAACAATTAGTGAAAATAACATAATAGCAATAATATAAGTCATGTCAACTTCAATGGAATTTTTACAAGATTAGGATGGTCATTTATCAAAAAATTTATTGCAATTCTTTTCAAGGATGTTTCAAGAAATATTTTGCTTGGTTCTATTCCAAAAGAGCTTGGTAGTCTTGTCAATTTGGAGATACTATAATTCCTCTCCCCTCCCTTCTTTCTCTCTAAAAACACTCATTTGTTTGCATTTGAAAATAACCTAATAAACAAGGTACAACTATTTTATTTTCACCGCCAACTATAGAATGAAAGCAATTCAAAAGGACCAAATTTTGCATGCACTTTCTACTACACTTCCCCTAGAGATTAGGAAATTGCAAACACTTTAAATTTTTAAGTGATTTAAATTTTGAGAGGAAGGCATTGTATTAAATATTGAAGCGTATATTGTATTTAAACCTCATTTATATTAAATTCTTTAAATGCGCATTTGTATTTAATTCCTATTGCTGACCACAATATACTTCTCATCCAATGTAGTTTTATAGGAGTATTGAACCACCTCAAACTATGTCTTCATTATTGACTACAAATACAATTAATCTTATGAATGATGGCAATCTATGCTTGGATCCTCATCTCCAAGTATTAGCTACCACAAACTTTGGTTGTGGGCCTGACAGAGAATTGATATAGAATATATCTTTCTAATGGAGTGCATAAACAAAGATCAACATTGCCACAAAAGTAGAATCACTATATAACTTCTAAGATAATTCATGAGGGATCTATAATACAACTAACATAATATAATTGTCCCATTATTTGTAGTTTAAGGTCAGTAGGCAACTTCAACACTTTGTCTATAACTTATTATTAACTTTCTAACTTCCACAATATAATACATAATTTTTTTACTTACAATTACATAGGTGGATTGTAATTTCACAACTAGAGCTTGCATGTATGGATTATGACATCATTGGTGAGCCTATCTTACTATTTACAAAACAAGAGGAGCATCTACAAAAATATGCTACAGCTTCATTTGATTCACCTATATCATGCACAAACCCAAATTCTAAAAGAATATTGTTTGGCGTAAATCCATCTCAATATATGCAGGATTTTTATGTTAGCATCACTCCTATCAAAAATTTTAACCCATTTCAAATAAGGTGGACTATCAAAGTTCATGTAACTATGAAAAAATAAATCCATAGGTACAACACACAAAAGGGCAGTGGACAAGCTTTTAGCTTTGATATTATAGATAGTGAACACACTAAAACACATGTCACTTACTTCAATGAAGTACATATTCATTATGCAACTATTAATATTGGAGTTATCGATACATTATCTGATGGTACCACTAAAGATACTAATAATCTTCACAAAAAGATAAATAGTGCAATGGAAATCTCCTTATTGGTTGAATCAAATGTGTCTCTTTATGAAGATGACCTCTCCATTCCAAAACATCAATTCTCTTTTACACCTATCAATAAAATTGTAGGAGTAATAATTCACTTGTTGTGTTATTAGAATTGTTGTTTGCATAGATCCAAGCTCTAAAATAAGGAGGGATGGGATAAATGTGAGGTGGAGCATCAAGATATTAGATATATTTGCATCAACTATAGATGTAACTTTATGAGGACCAACAACTCAGAAAGAGGGTGAACAAATTCAAAAGACGTGCCACTTACAACAATCAATTGTTCTTGCTATTAGAAATGGGTGTGTTTGTAACTACAATGGAAAGGTGATAAGCAAATTAGTCACTACACACCTTTGTATAGACCTTGCTATAGAAGAAACAAAACAACTAAAAACTTGGTTTGCACAAAATGGGGCTAATATTGTATTGTCCTCCACAAAGTTTATTGATATGCCTATTTTATTACAAGAATGACAATTAACAACATTAAAGAACAATCTGCACAAATAATACAACCCCTTCAATTGATTGTAAAGGCAACAATACAATTCATCAAATCTAACTCCTATTATCCAACTTGTCCTTTTCAGTTAGATGGAAAATAATGTAAGAAAAGAGTTATTCAAAATGAGGATGAAAAATGGTATTTCTCAAAGTGTGGCCACATTTGCAGATTGCAATTATAAGTACATACTTTAGGTTGAATTAGAGGATTATATAGATATAATATGGGCAGTTGCATTTGATGAGGTAGCAACATAAGTCATGGGTATGTTTGCACAAGAACTATATACCCTACAATTCAATCATGAGGCAGAAACAAGTACAGAAGATAATATAAGAAGTGTTCTCCTTACATAATTCATCTTCACATTTTCATGCAAAAATGAGACATACAATAATGAAGAACACTTGAAAGAAACAATCATTAAGGTTTCTCTCGGCCTCTATGGTTTCTCTGTAATGGGTATTGGCCCTTCTAGTCTTAACCAAATCAAAATAATCATTAAGGCTGAGAAGATAGTTTTCACTATAGAGAGCAATTTATTGCTTTGTGAAATCAATGAGCTATGCAATTATAGCAACAGTTAGGCTTACATTCCTTATTTTCTATGAAATAATATATATATTCTTCTACATGTATATATTCTCCTTCATAAATGTAATATCAAAATTCTACATTTGGAACACCTCACAGGAACTGTTGTGTGCCCAATCAACATAGATGCCCCAAATCTATATTATCAAAGTTTAAAGAGTTTTGGAAACATAGGTTCATTCATGAATACCCACATTGTTGTTATTTAAGTGCCAACAAATTTACAAATTATAATTTTTAAATTTAAACATCTAATTATTGATTGTAAATGCCATTACTTCTGCTTTATGATAGTTGATTGTCTTTCTATCTTGAAATTGTTCATGTTTATTAATTATACTATTTTATATGAACCCTGTGTAAACATATCTTATACAATTGTATATAATCTGCAACATTTTAATTTAAAACAGTTCAAAAATTCATGAAAAGGATAATAAACAATAGTCATACAATGATTAAACCCAATAAATAATGGTCATTGTAATGAATAAAAAAGGTTGACCTTTGTGTTAGAAGTTATGTTGATTCAAAAATTAAGTGTGAAGTTTGCTCTTCATAGTCTCTTTGGGCACTTCTATGTGACTGGGTACTGGTCTCTGCATCTTGAAATAATTTTTGGCTATAAAAATGTCACAACTATTGAATGAAAGTGTCAGAACCAGATCTATATCTAGGGGTAGACAGTCTTTTGATTGTCATTTCCTACAAATTAAAGTGTATAGATGGCTATGACTTTTACATTCTTTTGATGAAATAGATTTTTATATTACTTAAAAGTAAAATAAATACAACTTATCCTCAAAAATGGTGGATAGAATGGAATCACGTCCTGAAGCCACCCAAACTGGGCAGAGCCCAAAAAACAAGAACCATGGCCCTTCCTTAAAGGAAACAACAACAACAAAAAACCTTGGCCCCAAAAAGGAAACAACCAATCACAATATCATATATGCACTTGGCTTATATAAAAAAAAAGAAGACTATGGCCGTTGCAATTGCCTACTACCTATATTATGTAGCAAATTGTCATATTTAATGAGTGTATAAATGATTGGATAAAATCTACCCCTTGTTCCATTCAATGACATTGGCTATGGATGAATTTTGGCCCTTGCTCCATTATGGAAAACCCTTACTAACATGAGGAGATATAATTTGAAATAATTTTCTAAAATAGTTATAATTTAGGATTTGAAACTTCAACTTAGATGGAAGGAGAAAGACTCGAATTATGCGTCCATTTTTTAACAACAAATTTTCCACACAACTACATAATTTGTCTCCCCTTCCTATTTACATTTCTCTTCACATTTTATGTTCAAATTATGGTCATCACAAAGGACCATAGTTTGATAATTACTTCGAATAAGCAGGAAAAAATAAATCGATACACCATTGACCCCAAAAATATGTCCTAAAATTTTTGAGGACCTTCTTAAAAAAATAGACCTAACTCACGTACCAGTGTAAGATAGGGAATAAGGTGGGAAGGAAAATCCTTGTAGCTACTTTGTGAAACCTGCAGTTGATGTATTTGAATGGTAAATAATTTTGATCAAGTTATGAAGCAAGAAGTATAATGTGTATGCAAATTATATTATTTCCTCTATTTTTTGATCTCATAAATACTACTATCATGTCTATTTTTGTATAAATTAGCAAAATTTGCAAGTGTATACTTAGATGAATACATGAGGCTCTTCTCACTATAAAAGGACCTTTCTAACTGGACATGGATTTTGAAATGATGAAGGCATAACAAAACTACAAAAATAATTACCAAATAGTTGAACCATCTACCACTAGTTGTTATAATAGAAGCATGGTCCAGATTGGGTTCCAATTAAACTAACGATCTAGAGGCAAAAGAAATACAAAAATTTAGTTATTTCAAAAGGGTGGGTGCAAAAAGATGGGGGGAAAAATTGTGGCCAAAATTTTAAAAAAGTTATGATAGGTTATAACATGCTCGCGTTATGGCTTGGTACGCTGAGCCTAAGGCTTAGCCACATCAAGCCTATTTTCCACTCGCATTATAACATGAGCACGAAATAACGCACTCACATTATGATCTATACAAATTGAATTCATTTGTATGTTGATTGTTTATTTTTCTACCCACAGCCAAAAACCATTCTCTTGTGCGCTCGCATTCTAGAAGGAGACAATCTTGCAATTTTTTCATCAATTTGTTGCTATTTATTTGAAAGGATGTCACCACGTCGATGAGGAGGTCGAATAGGTAAGGATTGTTTGTTTTTTGTTGTGAATTTGTAGGAAATGTTAATGATCCTGGAAACCCTCTTCAAAACCCTCCTAAAAATCCTCAAAAACCAGAGCAACAACAACATGAACAAAATCCTCAAGTTCAACAACCACAACAACAATCTCCTCTACCAATCCCTCAACATCCTCCTAACACTTATCAAAATTTAATGGGGTAATTGAAAACAATAAAAATATAAATTGAGGAGTTAATCACAAGGTTGAACGATCCAACAAGTTCAACCATGGAGAGAAGAACACTTGCAAATTAACTTAAAGAATTGTTAAAACATGTAGATGCAATCAACAAACAATTAAGTGGTTGGCAAGATAGGAGGCAGGAAACTAGGAATTTTTACTAGGATAAATTATCATATAAAGATGTAAAAGATTAAAAAATTAATTAATTAGATTTGTGCTCATTATTCACCAACCCACGCACAAATCAAGATATTGACCTCAATGTGAAGAGGTTTCCTATCCATTGGTGCCACCACCAAGGGATCGGGAATTTTTTTGGGATAGGTGGTACATGGTTTTTTATTACCCACCATGCAGCAATTACGAAGTCCCACAATATTTCCCGAGGAAACTATATTATGAATCCATCCTGAACAAAATCCTGAATTATTTTGATATGAGGGACTTCCAGGGGAGAGGTGGGGGGTTAGCTCAAGATAGACCTAATGCACGACATGATCCTAGGCAGAAAATGAGACGACCTCTTGCTAGGTCGGATCATGAGTACATTGTTATCCCTTCCATCGCGAAGGAGAGTGTCGAAGTAGAAACTTTGTAGGCTATCACCTCTTTGACCCAGAGTTTCATCTAGCATGCTAGTCCTATAGTACAATGCCATCGAGGGGAGCCTTTGAGTGCTAGTATTCCACCCCATTTGTGTTAGGTTTGCGGGGTGGCTTGTACATATGACCCCATCGACATTGAGGAGGTTACTACATAGGATATGTATGCAACTAAAGAGATGGCGAGGGAACTAAAATTTTGAATGAGGCTTATGGTATCGATACTTAGGTAAATTTTAGCATGTTCATGGAATTTAATTTATTAAATTTCATTTTTGAAATGTAAGATTAACTAATTTATTTTTAATTATTGTAATAAAATTTCAAGGTCACACTGTTGATACTGGATACAGTAGCGCTACACCTGCTTATTACTCCACTGCATCTATCGTTGAGGTATGTAACTAGTAAACAATTATAAATTTATTACATGTTAATAGCATTGTTATATGAATGGTATTCTAATATCTGATTTTGGATGTTGAATAGGATAATAAGGGAGGTTTCATGGGAACAACTCTCAATGCTAGTGGAGTTAGAAAAGTTCACACAGGTAATAGAATAAAGAGTTTAACTAATGAATTGTACTTAATAGATTTGTGTAGCTTATATTCATATCGTTGATTACAGTGCATTGCACATCTTTCAAAGTCAAAGCATTACTTCACATTCCATAACTAATAACTAGATGTTGATAGATGACAAAATTTCAACTACAATATAGTTGTTTAGAAAGTAAACATAAGCAGTCATGCAATTACTTCACATAGCATAATTAATAACTAGGAGCAGCTACCAATTGCATTTGCTTGTCCTGGCATCCATGAGACCACTTTTTATTGAGGCATCTTTTCAAACAGTTCACTACCTTGTTTATGCTATAGATGCTTGGAAGAAATATATGAAAGAATAATAGTAAGCAATAGCATAGACAAGGCAATGATTTGTTTGAAAAAATGCCTCAAAGAAATGTGGTCTCATGGTGATGTCCATCACCATGGGAACCAATTTATTTAAGGCATTTTTTTCAAATAGTTCACTGCCTTTTCTATACTGCCATATTTTCCATGCATGTCTACGGAAGAATTTTATCAAACAATTCACTTCCTTGTCGCTATGGCTAAAAGCCTAAAAAAATGTGCTTTCCAAAAAACTATGGGTTCTTGGAAAAAATCTATCAAAGAATAATAGTAAGCAATAGCATAGACAAGGCAATGAGTAGTTTGAAAAAATGCCTCAAATAAATGTGGTCTCATGGTGATGGAATGTCATTTCATCACCATGATACCACATTTCTTAGAGGCATTTTTTCAAACAGCTTACCGCCTTTTCTATGCTACCACATTTTCCATACATTTCTACCAAAGCATTTTATCAAACTACTTGAACTTCCTTGCTGCTATAGCTAAAAGCCTAAAAAAAGTGCTTGGAAAAAAACTATGGATGGTTGGAAAAAATCTATCAAAGCATAATAGTAAGCAATAGCATAGACAAGGCGGTGAGTAGTTTGAAAAAATGCCTTGAAGAAATGTTGTCTCATGATGATGGAATGTCATTCCATCACCATGAGACCACATTTCTTTGAGGCATTTTTTCAAACAGCTCACCACCTTTTCTATGCCACCACATTTTGCATACATGTCTACCAAAGCATTTTATCAAACTACTCACTTCCTTTCTGCTATGGCTAAAAGCCTAAATTAGGTGCTTTCCAACAAACTATGGATACTTGGAAAAAATCTATCAAAGCATAATAGTAAGCAATATCATAGTCAAGGTAGTGAGTAGTTTGAGAAAATGCCTTGAAGAAATGCAGTATCATGGTGATGGAATGCCATGACACATTTTTTTGTAATGGCATTCCATCACCATGATACCCCATTTCTTTGAGGCATTTTTTCAAATAGTTCACTATCTTCTCTATGCTACCATAGTTATCCTACATGTCTACCAAAGCATTTTGTTAAACAGTTCACCGCCTTTCTGCTATGGATAAAAGCCTTAAAAAAGGTGCTATCGAACAAGCTATGGATAGGGAAAATAGTAAGCATTATAGTCAAAAATATATAGTTTAGTAAGTACTCAAAATTTTGTTCATTATCTCATACATCATAAGTCATGACGTGCATCACTATTGTAGTTTTCGTGATTGAATAATTTGTTGTTTTATTTTTAGATGTTGGAAGAGGATACACCTCCAAATGTTCATAGGGCAATGAAGCTTGGTGTTTCATATGATATAGACTCCTCAATTCCCCTCATGGAGTTATTCAAGGCAGCTTACTAAATTTCAATTTACATTTATTGTTATAGTTGTTAGTTAGTGAAAAATCAAACCATTATTGATTCGTAATTCAATTTCTCTTTGGGTGGTTTCTACAGGGCTTCAACATGCACACATGAACCTTTCCCTCGAGGAGAGTGATCGTCTAGTGGTGGTAAGTGATTATTTTGTTAAATATATCATTTTTATAATGTAATTTCTATATATTAATGTCTTTACTTGTTATTGTAACAGATACAACTTGACCAATAACTAAACCCTAGGAGGAGGAGCAAGAGCACTCCTCGACCTTAGAACAAATGAGTGACATATTTATCACCATCTGATTGACAAGCAAAGGGCAAGAATTTGTTTCCAAGGAATGGAGAGCAATGACTTTTGATTCCAAAGCTCTTTGTTGTATACCTATATGGTATTTTTATACATATTTTGTATTGGATATATTTGACATTGTATGCCTATATGGCATTCTCATAAGCCTATATGGCTATTTTGTATATATTTTATACTTATATCAACATTGATGCCTATATGGAATTCTCGTAAGCCTGTATGGCTATTTTGTATATATTTTATACTTATATCGGCATTGATGTATGCCTACATGGCTATTTAGTTAATACAAATATTTTTTATTGATGGTGTCCATATTTACATTATAAATCCATGGTTCAATAGATGAGTTACATGTATTCAAGTGTATACTTTACAAATTACGTGTATACTTTGTGACTTACATGTATTCCAATGTATACTTTTCAACTTACGTGTTTTCATGCTATACCTTGTATTCATGCATGTACTTTGTATTAATTTGTGTATACTATGTATTTGTGTGTATACTTCAAGGCTTACGTGTATTTGAGTACTTGTGCTTCCCTTATTCACATGTATGCTTGAATTATTCACATGTATACTTATTAATTGGTTAGCCCTAGCATTGATCATTGTTGTCCTTCATGGTTTGTCTTGAATATTTATTGATTGATGCTAAACAACTTCAATATTTCTAGGAATACTATTAGAGTTACAAATTACAAAATTGTAGAAATTGAAAAGAAAAGATTAAATATAAATAAATACATTGATTATTAACTTGATAATTGATTAAGAATAAGTATAATATATATATCAAGAGATGAGCCTTCTATAATGGCAATTGATAACTAGAAAATATGCAAAGCATTCCCAATACTTTGAAAGCAATAATCCACCCAAAATTGCAATGAGAGATAAGGAAAATGAACCCACATAGTCATAATTGAATAAAGAATAGTTCACCCTTCACAGCTTGGTGAAATCATTGCCAAACTTAGAAGATCTTAAAGATAAAGAAGAATTATGATCTATATAATATCGAGCCAGTAAAACATAGCTCAAAGCGATTCGGCATGTTTGGGTGCAAAACAAGACCATGCATAACGTAAACGTACCCATCTAGACATGATGGAATAGTCTATTTGGTCACACGAGTTACAGAATGAAAGTTGCACCACTTTGCAACTTTACACTGCTTGCATTTGACACTTTTTCCATCAAGTGAAAATTGGACACCATAGGAAAATGACTTCAAGATAACAAAAACTGAGAGAGGTTATTGTAGAGGGGCCTAACATGGTCTCATAGGATTAGATGGAGAGTTCAAAAGCATCATGATTTCTGAGTAATAGACCATCAAAGATTGCTGCCCTTTTGCACTTTGGACCCTTAAGGGATCATGCCAGTTGAATGTAGCTCAGAGCGATTCGGCGTGTTTGGATGTGAAGTAGGACCATTCCTAGCATAAATTTACCCATACAAATGTGTTGGAATAGTCTATTTGGTCACACGAGTTGCAAAACAAAAGTAGCACCACTTTGCAACTTTACACTGCTTGCATTTGACACTTTTTTCATCAAGTGAAAATTGGACACCATGAGAAAATGACTCTGAGATAACAAAAACCAACAGAGCTTATTATAGAGGGGCCCAATTTGATCCTATAGGCTCAGACAGAGAGTTTGTAAGCATCACAGTTTCCAAGTAATAGCCCGTCAAAGATTTTTTCCCTTTTGCACTTTGGACCTTTAAGGGATCGAGTCGGTTGAGCATAGCTCAGAGTGATTCAACGTGCTTGGGTGCAAAAGAGGACCATTCCTAGCATAAATGTACCCATCTAGATGCATTGGAACAGTTTGTTTTGTCATATGAGTTGCAGAACGAAAGTTGCACCACTTTGCAACTTTACACTACTTGCATTTGACACTTTTTTCATGAAGTGAAAATTGGACACCAAGGGAAAATGACTCCAAGATAATAAAAATTGAGAGATTTTATTATAGAGGGGCCCAAAATGGTCCCGTAGGCTCAGACAGAGAGTTTGTAAGCATCACGGTTTTTGAGTAATAGCTCGTCAAAGATTGTTGCCCTTTTTCTGTTTGGACCCTTAAGGGATTAAGTCGGTTGAATGTAGCTCAGAGCGATTCTACATGCTTGGGTGTTAAAGAGGACCATACCTAGTGTAAATGTACCCATTCTAACATGTTGGAATAGTCTGTTTGGTCACACGAGTTTCAAAACAAAAGTTGCACCACTTTGCAACTTTACACTGCTTGCATTTGACACTTTTTCATCAAGTGAAAACTAGACACCATGGGAAAACAACTCTGAGATAACAAAAACTGATAGGTATTATTGTAGAGGTGCCCAGCACAATTTTGTAGGCTCAGACGGAGAGTTTGTAAGCGTCACAATTTATGAGTAATAGCCCATCAAAGATTGTTGCCTTTTTGCACTTTGGACCCTTAAAGGATCAAGTCGATTGAACGTAGCTTAGAGTGATTCAACATTCTTGGGTGTGAAAAAGGACCATGCCTAGCGTAAACATATCCATCCAAACATGTTGGAATAGTATGCTTGGTCACATGAGTTGTAGAACGAAATTTGCACCACTTTGCAACTTTACACTGCTTGCATTTAACACTTTAACACCATGGGAAAATGACTTTGAGATAACAAAATCGAGATTGGTTATTATAGAGGTGCCCTACGTGATCTCAATGCCTCGGATGGAGTTCCTGTAATTGACACGGTATCTGAGTAACAGTTCATCAAAGATTGTTTCCCTTTTTCACTTTTGATTGTTAAGGGATTACATTGCATGAATTACGAATGTTTGAGGGAAGCAATAAATTTTTTAATTTGACTAAATATCATTAAAAATGTTTATGTGAATAGATGGTATGCTATATTTATATTGATATATAATCATTAGGTTGATTTGTTTTAATAAATGAAGTTTTTATAATAAGTTAGTCAATTGTTGCTAGTTATAATAGGGAGAGAATTAAAGAAGAAAAAGAATGATTGGTAACCATCAATTATTATTACACTCACTATATTAATAATATGATGTTTACAATAAAATGAGATTTATTTGGCTATCCTAATTCTCCCATTTGTGCTACAATTGTCTAATATGCTTCATACATCGTTATGAAACCCAAGTGCTTTTACTTGTAGGCACAATGCTTTCTCAAAACTATCAAGTGGTAATACAAAGTCATGAGAAAGAAATATGATGTTTACAATAAAATGAGATTTATTCAAGGATGTCTTAGGTACTTCGTTCTCACAGATATTTTACAATGTCACTCATATATTTGAGATTCTCTTATAATATATACATCATAGGTTCTCATGATGAGGTTAACTTCAAATGAATAACTTGAAATTCCCTTGCTAAGCTTCACACACTCTTTTATAATGGCTTCAAATAAAAATTGATATTTGTCAAGATCATCAAAATAAGGATATTGCATTGTTCTTTTGGTTGAGATTATCTTGGATGGCTCATAAATCAACAGTTTTTGCAAGGATACACCAATCAATTTGTAGTAGTTTACTTACAAATAGGCAAAGTAAAAGAAGAAAAAGAAATCCAAAATGGAAATAAAATGAAAATAGA
Organism: Sequoiadendron giganteum; assembly: GCA_007115665.2. Lineage (NCBI taxonomy): Eukaryota > Viridiplantae > Streptophyta > Pinopsida > Cupressales > Cupressaceae > Sequoiadendron > Sequoiadendron giganteum. Next base: position 394,620,800 of record CM021101.1, on the reverse strand, counting down.
TGGAAGGCACTTACAGACAACAAATCCACACCATTTGGTTCCAACTCAAGAAAAGCAAGGCTTAAATCTTGATTCTTTCATTGAGGATAGGCATGCCAATCTCTCAACTTAGTCGCTCCTGAACATGCATCTTCATTGGGAGTACCAAGATACCTATTGCACACAATAGCCTCTCATGAATAGAACATGAATAGAGGTAACCAAAATATTACTTTCCAACCTTTTGGAAACTTGTAAAATATTATAAAAACAACATAATTTAATCTTCCACTTAGTTTACTAATGTATTGAGAATATCCTACATAAATTTTTTGCATATTTTTGAGAAAAAATAAAATACCATTGAACTTTGTATCCTTTGCCACAGTTCTAAACATAAAGTGTGCTACACTTTCAAGTCTGATAACTTCATCAATTACTCTCCCACTCCCTCCCTCTCTCTCTCTCAAGTCTATCCCTCCTACCCCCTCTCCCTCTCTCAAGTCTATCTCTCTCACTCTCACTCCTATCTCTCTCCCCTCTACCCTTAACCCTCTACCCTCTACCCTTAACCCTTAAACCCTCCACCCTTTATCTCTCTCCCAATCCCTCCCTCTCTCTCTC